>CAUYLG010068838.1:0-65543 GCA_963573385.1 Cacajao melanocephalus | reverse complement strand
ACACACACACACACACACACACACACACACACACATACACAAGCAAAATAGGAAAATCTGAATTAAAATCAGTGATGTCAACATCCTGGTTTTGATAGTGTACTATAGTTTTGCAAGCTGTTAACTTTAGGGGAAGCTAGGCAAAGAGTACATGGGATTTCTGTTTGTTATTTCTTAAAACTACATGTGAGTCTCCAATTATTCCAAAATGCAAAGCTAGATCTTAAAAAAAATAAATAACATACATGAGATAAAGTGTTACCACTATTAGAAGTCTCATTGTTAGAAACAACGATACCTTCTGTTGGTAAAGAGTGGCTGGTTGCATAATAGTAAAACACACACACACGCACACACACGTGCACACACGCCCACACATGCACACACACACGCACACATGCACGCACACACACACACACACGCACACACTCCTCTAGGATGTCTATGAGAGATGAGGAAGCAAGAAAAAAATTCTAGAACCAAAAGTCAAAGCATCTCTCTTGGATAACCAGAGAGGTCCACTTTCCTCTGTTGTTGTTGCTTTTTTGGCATCCCACAAACGTTTGCTGAACCACTATTTTGTGTAAAGTGTCCCTCTCTCAGCACTGGACATAAAATGAATAAGACACTCTGCCCGTATCCAACTCCCAAGCTAGTGAGAGAAAGCGATGTGTTTATATGTAACAAGCAACATCATCTATCTGAACTAATATAGGTCTTCCATCAAGAAGATTCCACCTTATCTAACCATGGTGGAGGGTAGAACTGTTCATTGTAAAAACATGTACAAGACACATGAGTCAAAAGACATGAGGTAACAAATAGTTTTAGCCATCATAGCTATCATTAGGCCTTTTGCATACCTCGCTGCATGAAACCATCTATAATGTAGTAATGGACACAAATTCATCCTAGGCAAGTTACCAGATACACTCCAGCACAGTAAATGAATTTAACAGGCAGCCAGCTTGGAGTGAAAATACCATTTAGAATTAGAGTTTGAAAGAATTGAGAAAAGATGATTCAGCACCAATGTCTTACAAAGGTGAGAGATTAGATGTTAGAAATTACAGTCCAATAAGAAAGAGTCTAGCACCACATAAAATGCTGGATTAAACTAAGAAAGGATATGTCACATGGGTGAATGGGGGTGAAAACCAGTGCAAGCTGTGGGAAAAGAGACTATAATAGAATTTTCCAGATGAGAAAGGCAAATACAAGTGCACACGCACACACACAGAGAATAACACAGATACGAATAATAAAAAACATAAATTGGAAGAGATTTTACTCAGGGTTCAATATAATATTTGATGTCACGCTAATTTAAGACCTCACTATCCATGACAGAATGTTGGTCGTAGAAGCAATATGCCATTGCCGAAGTCAAAGAGACTTTTAGCTACATAGGACAGGTGCTGCAAGAAATGACAGACTCATTGTCAGACGTTGCTATGTACAACTGGTAAGAAATTCAATTTTCAGCCCAACTCTTCTCTACTCTCTCCCTGCTTTGAACCATCCTTTCTTTTGACCCCATGTAACCTCAGGGTCTTTCTTCATTTCCTTCTCCCACCTGAAATGCCTTCCCATCTATATTTTTGACCTAGATTTCTGTACCTTTTTCAAGACTCGATTTCAAGGTTGTCTGTCAAGTGAAGCCATTTGGAACCATATCAGCCCACAAATAGGCAGGTGATCTCAATGCCACTGATTTTTGCACTCAGAATTTGCTACTTAATATTGTTATTTAATTAACAGACGTCTTCTCTCTTCAGTGGGACTATGTGCCTGGAAAGGTAAAGTCAGGGATTTTCTTTTCTTTTTTCTCTGCCAGAGGTCACAGACTGCCTATTTTGTTTCATGGAGCATAACCAGCATCTGACACACCACCTACAACATGAAAGCTGCTCAACAAATATCTATTAATGAAATGAATGGATTGATTTTAGTTTTGTATGGCTGTATGAATTTTGAAGACGAGGGTCAAGGCAGACACTTTTGTTTTTCAAAGAGAATATAAAAAGCAGTGATAGTTTCTCGAAAGGAACCAATGGATCCATTGGAAGCAGAGATTGATTCCAGAAGAGGCATATATAACATAATACATTAAGTGGAAATCCTATGAATCCAAACAAAGAAGTAAAGTAGAAATAACCTGGGCAGGCAAGGGCAAGCTGTAAGAACAGCAAAGAGGCCATGCAAACACGTATCTTCCTACAGACAAGGAAGTTTCTTCTTTAGTGCTGAACAGACTGTCCCACTGTGTGCTGTGTGCACGTGTGTAAATGTGTGTGCTCATGTATGTGTGTGCATGCATGTGTGAAAGTACATGTGTGTGCATGTGTGAGTGAGAGAGGGTGATATAGAAACACTGGAAGAAGGATTGAAATGGTTGAGGGTGTAAGATGGTGTATTATATGACAAGTACAAAAGAGTAAACAAATACAGTTGTAGAAACAAACAAGGGCATTAAATTTAGGTCAAAACCAACATGTCTACAGAGTAAATCCCTTAGTGAACTCGCTTGTAAGCTTGTATCTTAGATGTGATGATTTCTCTATAAAATACTCTGAAAACATGTCAGAAAATGTCAGCAGACAAGATAGTCATGTATCAGGGCTCACCTGCATGGACAATGCAAAGAATAAAGACAGTACTGGGTTTCTGCAACGTGCTGTTTGAAGCTAACAGAGAATACCCTCCTATTAAATGCACACACATGCAACATGATAAAACTGTTTCAGAATACATAAATTGTGAAATAAGGGAAATATCTAGATGCCAGAAGTGAAGATACATTCATGATGAGAACATTGAGTTTTGGCTGAAGCCTGGGCAGCTAGTGGGGCATCAGGTCTGGGCAGAGGCGTAGGGTCTGGGGTTGTGATGCCCTCCCAGAAACAAGGTGAGTACCTTGGACCTTCCTGGGGTTAGGATCTAAAACTGTTGAGCCTTAAAAAGCCAGTACCCACACACAGATTATACTTTCTTGGAAATGAGACTGGAACTAGAAAATTCTATCTACCTCAACTGAAAGTTTATCAGTCACAAATATTCACCGAGATGACATCTAAAGGAGACTGAATCCAGAAGAGAGGTGTAATTGCCCATGATTAGCAAAGAAATTATTGAATATGTATAAAGTAAGCTGTATAAATCAGTAATGATTATTATGACTAATTGACAGAAGGTTAAAGTGATGGAATAAAAATACCAGAAAGCGATAACATGAAATGAGTGTAGGGATGATGACTAGAGAGGCAAACAGCAATAAAGACCATATGATTGGCTGGGGGCAGTGGCTCAGCCTGTAATCCCAGCACTTTGGGAGGCCAAGGTGGGCGGATCACTTGAGGTCAGGAGTTTGAGACCAGCTTGACCAACGTGATGAAGCCTCATCTCTACTAAAAACACACACAAAAAATTAGCCAGGTGTGGTGGCATGCGCCTGTAATCCCAGCTACTCAGGAGGCTGAGGCAGGAAAATCCTTTGAACCTGGGAGGCAGAGGTTGCAGTGAGCCAAGATCTCACTGCTGAGCTCCAGCCTGGGCAACAGAGTGAGACTCCATTTCAACTAAAAAAAAAAAAAAAAAGAACATATGATTGATCAATCCTAACAAAATGCAATAAAGGGAAAAAGGGAAGCAAAGGAAAAGCATGGTATTTAGAAAAAACAAAATATTATTTTAGGAATATTTCAAATGTATCAGGACAGTTGACCCTTGAACAACACAAAGATTAAGGAGGCCAACCCCCTGGGTAGTTGAAAATCCATGTCTAACTTTTGTTTCCTCCAAAACTTAATGACTAATAGCTTTACTAATAACATAGTCAATTAACACATATTTAGCATGTTTAGGTATTATATGCTGTATTCTTACAATAAAGCAAGTTAGAGAAAAGAAAATGTTATAAAAATCATAAGGAAAAGAAAATACATTTGCAGGACTATAATTAGTTCATGTTGTCTGTTTACAAGATGAATCATCTGTCTAACATGGTGGGTAACCATTCACTCTACAGTACCGGTCAAGCAATTCAGCTTTTTCTTGTAGTATCATGACTTTCCTCTGCTTCTTGGGAGCACTCCCAGCAACACATGGGCACTTCATATGTGTCCAACGGTTTTATTTAAGGTCTGCTGTATTGCACTACACATGAGGAAGAATATGCGAAAGATCCCTTTTTCCTGGGACCCACAATTTACTGGAGACAGTAACTGCTCATATGGAGATGATCAGCATCGAATGGCATTTCAAGTAGATACTTGCAATCTACAACACTTGAGCTCACCACAATAGCAGCAGCAGGTGGCTAGAAAATTATTACAACCGTACAGTATGCACCACAGTTAATCCTAGGCAGGTGTGATTGAATGCTGCATCTTCACATTTGTCTACATTTCTCTGGACTGTGAATGGTGCCATGTACAGTCTATTAACTATTTGTATGTATAAGTATGGATAAATTTTAACTTTTTACAATTTGTATATATTTTATGGAACAAAATAACAAAAAAGACTAGTATCTACACATTATGCGTTTATGACATACCTAACTTTTCTTAATTGTTTTGATATTTCCAGGCTACTCAGTTTGTTTGTGAGTTTTCTCAAATTGTCATAAATGTCCAAAAATTATTCTAATATACTGTAAAATATTCACCTACAAATGGACTTGGACAGCTCAAATCTGTTATTCCGCTGTAATCATAGTAATTATAGGCAGGTTAAATTCCTTTAAGTTAGATGTTTAAAAACATGCAATTCAGAAAGGACATAATTAAATCATAAGGGCTAAGAAAGGCATAAAGTTTGGGTAAAGACATTCCAGGCAAATAACCAAAAGGAAAACAAAAACTAGTGCAATTATACTCCCAGCAAACAAATATAACTTTGAGAAAATAGAAATGAAAACAAAAGCACACACAAATCTTATTGTTAGGAATATGGAGAGTTAATGATAAAAATAAATAATTGATCAGGAAGCTAGAACAATCCTGAACTTCTAGGCATTTAGCAACATGGCCTCCTAATATATAAAGCAAAAGTGTATAGAATTATAAGATGTTTAATACATTGCTCTCAGAAACTGATAGGTCATAGAGACTAAAATGTAGTAAGGATAGAGAATATTTCAACAATATAATAAGCTAGTGGCCAGTTGAAGGGTCTTCATTCAATGGTTATAAATTAATCCTTGTTATGAAAACCGATCAAGTAGTACACCTACAAAGTCTCAAATATATACTGAAATTTTATTTCAAACTGAGTAGACTCTTGATTGTATTGTAATAAATTAAGATAATTCCAAATATATTATAATCAGCAACTTTTTGTGAAAAGGGTAAATAAAGCATATATTTGGAAACTAAATAATACATGAGTAAAAAATTAAAATGCAAATATGAAATATTTAGCATCGAATGTAATAAACACTCCATATCAAGACTCACAGATCCAGCTAATAGAGAAAAATTCAGACCCATTATTTCATAGAAAGAATAGAAAAATGAAAATGAATGTGCCATATTTTTCTCAAAAATTTAAAAATAGATTAAATGCAAAGACAGCAGAAAGAAGGAATCAATGCAATAAGAGTAGGTACTAATGAGAGATAAAGCAAAGATGAAAAGAAGAAATGAAAACCAAATTGTAGGTTTTTGAGAATAGTACTAACATACAAAATTATATAAAAATTGATCAAGATCAAAAAAGAAAAGAGCAAACACTATATGGAAAAAAAATAAAAGTGTATATAGTGGAAAAATATCATATGAAAATATACAAGGTTTATTAAATAATTTTGAAAATTTAAATGTAATTGGTAATTTTCTAAACAAATATTAGAATTGATTCAGGAAGGAATATACCTGAATAGAAGTATAAGCATTAAAGAAAGTAAAACGGTAGTTTAAAGGAATTAATGAATAATCAGAGTATCAAGCTCAGATGGAAAAGATACCCTCTTGCTTACATAACTGACTGAAAATGTACAAATAAAATGAGATGAAGAGCCTCAAAATATATCTGTCAACATATATTTATAGAAGACATCATATTTAAATAAGGTATATTTTAGGAATGTAATCAAGGTTGGTGTAATATGGGACATTTTATTTAGGTAAATCATTATATTAGTAGATTAAAGAAAAAGAAACAATATGATAACCTCTATATGCACAGAAAAATAAATTTTTTGAAAATACAACACATATTGATAATTCAAAATATAAAAATTAAAACTAGGGATAGAAGAGATCTATATTAATCTTCTCAAAAAGACATCAAAGCATACAGAAAATGCACTTAGCGATGAAAAGATGGAAATACTCATTTTAAATGAAGAGGAGGAGTAACGTGCATGCTGTGGTGGTTTCTGGGGTAACATTGACCGGAAAAGAACAGCCAGTGCACGAAGGCAGGAAACAAACAACACAATACCTGGCACCTATTAAGCACTCAAAAGTGCTACTTATTATTATTTCATAAAACTGTCTTTGGGATAGAATAAGAAATTACATAAAAGGGCCAGGTATAGTGGCTCACATCTGTAATCCCAGCTCTTTGGGAGGCCAAGGCGGGTGGATCACTTGAGGTCAGGAGTTCGAGACCAGCCTGGCCAACATGGTGAAACCCTGTCTCTACTAAAAATACAGAAATTAGACAGGCATGGTGGCAGGTGCTGGTAATCCCAGCTACTCAGGAGGCTGAGGCAGGAGAATTGTCGAACCTGGGAAGCAGAGGTTGCAGTGAGCTGAGATTGCACCACTGCACTCCAGCCTGGGCAACAAAGCGAGACTTCATCTCAAAAAAAAAAAAAAAGTTACATAAAAGGAATATGACATCATAAACTTTACATTTCCCAAAAGAGCTGGGAAATGGGCGTAAGCCAGGAGCAGGAGGATAGCTTTAGTTGGGACTGGAAACATCATGAGAAAGTTTTGCAAAAAAAAAAAAAAAAGGGTAGATATATTTGAGAATATCGAGGTTAAGTTCCACAGCAGAGATGAAAGTTTGCCAAAACATGAGGGACTGAAGAGAAGATTTCTGAGCCCAGATTCAGACTTCACTGAATCTTTTCTGTGTGCGTGTGAGCCTACGATGAAAGGAAGGAGTGGGGCCAGCTTAGAAATCCGCTTGAGTAGAGAGAACTGGCTGAGAAAGAAAGCTCTTGCCTTAGCCACAAATTTTCACCTGGTCACCTGAGCTACATTTTCTCCGTATCAAAAGTGAGGATAATATCATCTACCCTGTCCACTTTATGCAGTTATTTTGTGAAATAAAAGAAGTAAACAACATGACAGTACTTTATAATTTTAAAATGGAATTGCAGTCCTTAGACCCACATGGGGCCATCTGTACCTATTGTAGGGCTTTTATTTTACCTTGATTTTATGCTCCAGGGAGGGGAGACAGCTGAGTTCTCTACCAAAGCATCAATATGCTCTTTTTTTGACTTTGGTTGGATTTATTTACAAGTATGCATTGCTATATAAAGATGCTGGCAGAACACTCACACCATGCACATCCACAAGATTTATTACCCTTAGAAGAAGGTGCGGCTATCATCCGGCTCTGTCACTGGGAGAGCTCAAACCCACTGCGGCTGGGTCTCTCCCAAAGGCCAATGGGAAGCTCTGCCCAGGGCATCTATACCACTTGGCCCCTTTAATCCAGGGTCCATGGTAACGCTAATCATCAGCATTAAAGGTTTTGGTTTCATGGTAAAGTCCCTAAGGATGAACATACTATAAATAACACTTCATAAAATTAACAATGACGTAAAGCACCACGAACAAAATAAAACAACAACCCTAAAGACTTCCCTGAGCCTCCTTGCACACTTAAAGATGCGTACGGGTTGTACTAGCCTGTTCTGAGTCACAGAGCAGCAGCACTGAGTTCCAGAACATAAAAAAGGAAACAGTGCATCTCGTCTGTTGTTAGGTTCCTTGAATTACAAAGAGGTATTTGGCAAGACTTTTACTGGAATTGTGTGTGATTGTTTCCAGGGGAGAACTGCAGCCTTTTGTCTGACAGACTGGCTGTAATCTATTTATAAGGCTGTTAATTTCATGCACCAGTGTTTTGTTGTTGAAATCAGTGACATCAGTGAACTCAGGATGGCAGCTGGAAACTGAGCAATGATCTGGGAGCTCACACTGATCCACATTTGGGATCTATACAATGGCCAACGGCTGTCTGCAACAAATAACATTACCTGAAAAAAACATTTGCTCGGCATAGTTTACATCTAGAAGTTCGATGTTAGACTGTTCCAATCAGTAATAGTCTTTCTTAACCTTCCAAAATGGTTTTTTCTGTATGAAGTGATGACTCGGCCATGTTTCTTGGTATGAAAATCAGGACTGGAAATTTGAGTGTACATGTGAAACGCAAGCTGTTTCATATATTAATACTGGCCTGTAATTTGGTCCTGATTTTGGTGAATAAACATCTCATTGTTTTAAGAAGTCTACACAGAAGACAATTACCAAATTTTCTCTTTTTTTCTTGTTTTCTAGGTATTGAATTGTGTCTCCTGGAAAAGACATGTAGGAGTAGTGACCCTCAGGACCGTAGAAAGTGACTTTATTTGGAGATGGAGACTCCATGGAGGCGATCAAGTTAAGATAAGGTCATTTAAAAAGATCCTTATCCAAATGACTGGTATCAGTGCAAAAAGGGAAAATATGGATGCAGAGACAGACATGCACACAAGGAGAACACCAGATGAGGATGAGAGCAGACGCTGGAGATGCACTGATGCACCCGAACACCAAAGATTGCCAGAAAACCACCAGACACGGGAAGAAAGCCCAGAGCCCAGAAAACCACCAGACACGGGAAGGAGGCCTGGAGCCCAGAAGACCACCAGACGCGGGAAGGAGGCCTGGAACCTGCACTCCCTCACAGCCTCAGAAGGAGCCCACCCTGCAGACACCTCCATCTCTGACTTCTGGCCTCCAGAACCGTGAGATGACATATTTTCATTGCTTAAGCCACCTAATCTGTCCTCCTTTGTTAAGACAGCTCTAGCAAAGTAATACGCTACTCAAATTCTAACTCATTAGGCATCAAGCCAGGAGATACCAACCCACTACCATGCTTCTGTTCCCCCACCGGCCCCCACTGCTTCTCTCTCTCTCCCCGCTGTCTTCTCTCCTCTCTCTCTCTCTGCCCTCTCCCCCCCTCTCTCTCTCCCTTCCCTCTCTCTCTCTCTCCCTTCCCCCCCTCTCTCTCTCCTTTCCCTCTCTCTCTGTCTTCTCTCTCTCCTCTCTCTTTCTCTCTCTCCCTTCACTGTGCTCAAATCACACCAGCTTTCAGTGCCTGGAACAGGCCCAATTTTCCTGCCCTGAGGCCTTTTTGTAGTTCTTCCCTCTGCCTCAAAATACTAAGAAGTCCTCGGCTGCTTCTTCTGGCCTTCTAGAATGTAATGACACTGAGACAGTTTATTATATAACCACCTGAGAGTGACATCAGCCAATTATTAGCTAATAACTTTGAGAATATTTATACTTTTCTTTCTACCTCATATTTTAAATTTTCCTAAAATAAAACAAATGGACCAATACAACAATTCCTTTCGGAAGTGGGAAGAAATGGATTTTATCTCAAATAGAGTGGGGTGCTATCATTTTCCCAAAGGTGTTCAGACACGACTCCTTTGTCAAGCTGAGATTCAGAAGGGCATTTAAGGGCACGTTATTCTTACAGAGCAGCGGTTTCTCCAGTGCTGACACTGTGTCTTCAATGCTCCTCCCCTCTGCTAATCCCACTGCCGTCTCCAGGTACCTGAGTCTGTGTCCTCCCTCCTTCCTAGCCTTCATGGTGCTCTGAGGCTTCCTGCTTCAAGGACCTACTCCATGCCAACTTTTTTTTTGGAAGTTTCCGCCACAAACACCATCTTTCTCCTGCTCTCCATTGTCTGAACACCTTCATATACAGAGTACATAAAGACTTGTGGAAATCCTCTCACGGTTTCTCAAAATTGTGCTCGAATGTCTTTCCAATGCCTGCGCAATGTCTACGCCCTGCCTGTGTTCCCGCCGTCAGCTCAGCGGGAATGTGAATTCCCAGCACGTGTGTCGCCCTCTCCTCCTCCATCCCTCAGGGCCCCTAACTCCATACTCACGAAGCAGGAGACAGTCACTGCACTTTTCAGTGAAAGCATGAAGGAAAAATAGAGCAGTTTTACTTCCATCGTTTTTATAATTTGGGTCAAACGCCCTTTTCTTTTTCATGACTAAAATGAATACCTAATCCTGGAAAAAGTTAAGTACTGCTCTGTTCTAAACATGAGATAAGAGTTTTATGCACAAAGAAAAACGTGCCAAAGAGCAGATCCCACGGATGTCGGCGCCTGTGAGGCATGACCTGTGAAACAACAGCGCACCACGGCTGCCTTTGCAAATAAAAGCCGTTCCTGCCTCTGCCTGCCCTGCTTTTCCCTCTGCTGAATGAACGGAGAACGCCAGGGCTCTTCCACTTGGCAAATGGGTGGCATTGTTATTTCCCACCTCCTCAACAAAGCGTGTGAAACGCCTCCTAACAGAGAGATTTTCACTCAGCTCACGGTGGAGAAAGGAAACGTGGACAGCTCTAGTGTGATGACTCACATCGATGCAAATCTCATCCAGCTTCTAATCCTAGGATTATGATTGGCTGTGATTTGAGCACAGCAAAGAGAGAGGGAGAGAGACAGAGACACAGAGAGAGGCAAATGGGATATTTGGGAGGTTTTTCATCCATGGTCTAACTCACCCACTTGAGAGATGACACATTGGAAGCCCAAAGAGCTCAGGAACCTTCTTCTCAAGGTCAGACTAGAAGGCAGCAAGGTGAGACATGGGCACTCATTTCCCTGGCATTGAGTTCAGAACTCTCTCTAAATCACAGTTGGGTTTGGGAGTCCCAGAAAGGAAGCGTAAGGGGAAGAAAGGGGAGGCTGAGGGCAGGAAAGGAAGAAGCTGGTAGGAGACAAGGGCAGGAAGATGGCCCTGGAGAAGGGGAAGACGGAGAGGACCCATCAGGCAGGAAAGGAAAGCAGCCAGCGTGAGCACAGACACCAGAGTGGACAGCCTTCATCCATGTGAGATTTAGTAACACTCTACATGCCAGGGCAATCTTAAAACCCATCAACATTGAATGAAAACTGTAACATCAATACCAAAAAAAAAAAAAAAAAAATCCGGCCGGGCACAGTGGCTCATGCCTGTAATCCTAGCACTTTGGGAGGCCAAGGTGGGCGGATCATGAGGCCAAGAGATCGAGATCAGCCTGGCCAACATGGTGAAACCCTGTCTCTACTAAAAAATACGAAAAAATTAGCTGGGCGTGGTGGCAGGCGCCTGTAATCCCAGCAACTCGGGAAGCTGAGGCAGGAGAATTGCTTGAATCCGGGAGGCAGAGGTTGCAGTGAGCCAAGGCAGAGGTTGCCACTGCACTCCAGCCTGGCACCTGGCGACAGAGTGAGACTCTGTCTCAAAAAAAAAAAAATCAATTAAATCAATTATGCAATTGGGGTTTACAAAACCCACTAAGTCCATCAAAATACAAATGCCCTTATACGCACCCCCTGCCCCCTGGCCTGGGTCTGGGAGCCGGGTCAGAACAATCCGCAGGGTACTGTGTCTCTGTTCACACAGCCTCTCTAGAGACAGGGAAGGGCTGACGTCCAGGCGGGGTCTGGAGCTGGTCTAGGTCAGATCTAGAATTCTGTTTGAAAGCCACAGAGCCATTTCCTGCAACTGCATGAGTCCAAAACTCACCCTTGATCATTTACTACCAGTTCAACCTTGTGGTGGGTGGTATGTGCCAAGAGCAGATGGGAAGCAAGACAAGACATCGTGTTCCTTTAGGATACTTCAAGATGCTTCAAGGCGGGAATCAGGTATGTATATTAAGAAGTCAAATAAAAATGCAAGAGTAGATATGATTAGATGGCAAAGAATCAGAGAGGCAACAAACCCCGTAGGAATTCAATATCCCAAACAGTACCTGGCTGTAGGTGACCTGGGGTGAAAAGGACAATTATTGCTATCTAAGGGAACTTAACTTTCTCTTATTCATCATGCATTCATTCATTCATTTACTATTTATTTAGCTTGCACAATGGGGCAAGAAACTGAGACTACAGTAATGAATAAGACATTCCCTACCTTCAAGGAGCTTGAGCCTAGCAAGGAATATAGGTCCCAACCCCTACACCTGTGAGCTGTCATACAGTTTTAGAAATAGCATTAACACGTGGGCATAACAGGAATGGTTGACTTCTGGTGGTGTGTTTTTACAACATGAAAATATGCCCATCCGTCATCCACTTAACCATCCTTTCTAATAATGCAAGATTAGAAGATCCTCTGTGAGGGTCATCTAGACCAGGGAACCCATAGGAATAACCGGACTCCTAGAGTGATCCTTAAAAGAACAATCAAAATCAATTGCCTTGGAAGGTCAGGATTTCTAAAATCACTCCCCAGGTGCCTGAATATATGGCATATTTTCCTTGAGAGCTCCTCACAGTTCTTCTGTCTATATATAGGCTGCTTTCAGAGCACAGATTATTCATATCATATAATTAGGATGTTATTAACTATTAAACTGCTCTAAAAAGCTTTATGATGACAATATATAATTGTAGTACATGATCTAGCTGTGAAAATGCCATCCAATTCACTAGTTTAATCATTTGTGAGTATGACTTGGGTCTCTCAGCAGCAGGAATTTTGTTCCTCTTCTGTTTGAGCTCCCCACAGTGCCTAGAACAGAGCCATGCATATGGAAAGGGCTCAGGCTCCGGGTACTGACTCCTCAGATGCAGCCAGGAGCTCCCCCTGTTCCAGAGCTGGCAAAAAGACCAGGACTCTGAGGCTGAAGTTCATTCTTCTCAGCACATGATGCATCTTTTTTCATATTTAGACACATATTGGTGGCAACCTCTCAAAAAGAGATGACATATGACTTTTTTTTTTTTTTTTTTTTTTTTTGAGGCAGAGTCTTGCTCTGTTGCCCAGGCAAGAATGCTGTGGTGAGGTCTTGACTCACTGCAACCTCTGCCTCCCAGGTTCAAGCGATTCTCCCGCCTCAGCATCGCCAGTAGCTGAGATTACAGGCGCCTGCCACCATGCCCGGCTAATTTTTTGTATTATTAGTAAAGATGGGGTTTCACCATGTTGTCCAGGCTGGTCTCAAACTCCTGATCTTGTGATGCTCCCGCCTTGGCCTCCCAAAGCGCTGGGATTACAGGAGTGAGCCACCATGCCTGGCTAATTTTTTTTTTTTCAATCGTACATGCCCTAAGATTCTGAATAAAGAGCTTGCTAGAGTTGGTAATCAGTAGTCCAGCATCTAAATGAGACCAATTCATAATTTGAACAGCACATCATATGAGCACAATCTAACTCTTCAAGTAAAATCCCATCTGTTTGGCTTTTCAAAGATCCATAGAAAAGAAAGTCAGCTCTGTGATCCTAGGAAGGTAGTTTCCCTGGCCTCAGAATTATTAACAATGCAAAATGCATGATGATTCAGTCAAGATGTGTGCTGTTCTGCCTTCCTACTGCCAAGGAAATAAGAATCTAGCTGGACCGGAGCTATTAATCCCTGATTCTCACAGAGTGTGGTAAACTACATTTATGCCTGATGTAAATACGGCCATTGGTATGAGAATACTGATTAATTTGCAGTATCTGTAACACCTGTCAGGTGCTAGCCTGCTGCTGATGATATTACACAATTAACACGGGCCCCGGAAAGCTGATGGCATGTGCGCTCCTTCCCACCCCAGCTCTGTTCCAGCCCCCTGCTTATCTCACGACGGCTCTGGCCCGCAGCCTGGGTGATGCCTGCGAGGATTACCAGGTATTTCTGCCTTTCCTTCAATACCCTTCAGCCAGCCTGCCAACTGGGGGTATCACTTGTGTTTCCCATCCTCTGTTACTCAGTTTGCAAGGCTGTACTGAGTGTGCTTTGCTAACAGAGGAATTAAGATCAGCTGGGGAAAAGCAGCTGTGAGCCTGGCCCTGTGTGTAGTTTTCCCAGATGATATGTTCAAACATCACTCCATTTGCTCATCCTGGACACCATGCACTGTGGCCACGCTAGCCTGCTCGCTGTCCCTCTGCCCTGAGACCCCTCCTCAGATCACAGGACCTTGTCCTGCATCTGTTGCTGGGCCACTACTTCCATGTGACTTCCTTGAAAGGCCATCGTGCCATCCACCCCCAGTCCCTCCCCTTTGCTCCCTGTCCTTTTCGTTACATCACTTTCCTGTAGAGCAGGTGTCCTGCCTGACAGGTGATAAACACATTTATTTGTAGGCGGTCTTTCCAGCAGTACGTAAGATCCACAAGCACTGGGGCTTCCTTGGTTCTGTCCACCGCAGGATCCCCTGTGCCTGCAAGAGCGCCTGGTGCACGTTCAGGGCTGAGTAAGCCAGCACTGGATAAACAAACACGCACTGGCAAGGATCAGGAGGGAATCAAAAGGCTGACATTTCATGTGTTCACTGCGTTAGTTTGGTAATATGTTTTAAATGCATCTTTTTTCTTCTTCTTCTTCCATTTCTCTCTCTCCCTGAGTCACAACAAGCAGAGTCTTAAGTTAGAACGAATATGGGCACCACACCTGCTGTCTAGCCAGGGCACCGATGATGGCATCGTTAACCCACAGGTGGGATAACAGCAGATTCTGTCATCAGATGTCAAAGTCCATCTGTAGTTGGGACGGAGGGGTCACTGGAGCTGGATGCCTGCAAGGGCACGGGGAGCTTGCCCCCTGCCCATCCCCACCAGAGTCCCGTCTTCCTACACAGGTGGCACCACTGCAGTAGCCACCACTGGTCTACCATCTCACCAGACCCCTGTCTGTACTAGCAGAGAGCACAGCTCCTGGAGGCAAGGCACCCATGTCCTCATCCTGCTCCCTGCAGACTCGCTCTGTGACCCTGAGCACAGAGACATGGTCCAGCATTCCTTGAACCTCAAATTCTATTCACAGGCTCATGCCTTTTGGAACCTGTCCATGGCAGGACAGCCTTTCCCCCTAAAGAAGGCCAGCCAGGGCCTGCAGCTGGCGATGCATTTGGCAGCTGTGGTCTCCTCTGCTGGATCAGGGCCTGAGGCTGTTTCTATTTAGACAGCAGAAATGCTGCTGAAACAGCATAGCCCTTAATCTTGATACTTTCGCTCCCAGCGTGCCGCTGGGCGGGACCCACAGATCTGAGGCGCTGCACGCCCCCTGTTCCTGTCTCCTTTCAGACTTTTAAATATCTCACTCTCTTCCCAAAGAGAAGCCACTGAGAAATAATGACAGTAAGTCCTCCTGGGATCATTATCACTACCATAATTATCTCTGGCCTCATCAGCACCATAATTAGCAGGTTTTCATCATCATCCTTGTTACTGCTGTTTTCTTCTTCATCTTCATCATCCTTCTCATGATCCCCAGCAGCACCACAGCTCCCATCATCACCATCAGTTGCCATCATTAGGGCTATCCCCATGATTTGACTTCATCTTAAATCTCTAGCAAGAGCTCATTTCCGGTACCAAAAGCCTTCTGCAATTTAAGAACTCACCATGGGCATATGTTGTGGTGAATTAAAGAATCAGAAGGGGAACATGCGGCCGTCCTTCCAGTTTCTAGTCATTGAACTCTCCTCCCTCTTCTCCAATGGCCCTTGTGGCCTCGTCTTTGCACCACTGATCTATAACCTTAATGCCAACAACGAATACCACGATGCTTAAAGGAAGGCACAACTCATCACAGGTTGCATTTGCTCCCTAGGCTAAGCTTGCTTCCCTCACTGCTGCCTCACACCATGTCCACACTCCTTGGTTCACCCCTCCCAACACTGTCGTCCAGTGGGTGACACTGACTGTGGCCATCTTGTCCCTTGTCGAGGCCATCATTATGACCTGAGATACAGTGGATAGTCAATAATCACTTACTTGCAGAATGGATGCTTTTGGTTTGAGTAAAAAATAGTATTGTCTGAGTGTGGTGGCTCTTGCCTGTAATCCCAGCACTTTGGGAGGCTGAGGTGGGCAGATCATCCGAGGTTGGGAGTTTGAGACCAGCCTGACCAACGTGGAGAAATCTTGTCTCTCCTAAAGAAACCCCATCTCTCCCAGTACTTTGGGAGGCCAAAGTGGGCAGATCACTTGAGGTCGGGAGTTCGAGACCAGCCTGACCAACATGGAGAAACCCCGTCTCTACTACAAATACAAAATTAGCCAGGCGTGGTGGCGCATACCTGTAATCCCAGCTACTCAGGAGGCTGAGGCAGGAGAATCGCTTGAATCCAGGAGGTGGAGGTTGTAGTGAGCTGAGATCACACCACAGCACTCCAGCCTGGGCAACAAGAGTGAAACTTCGTCTCAAAAAAAAAATCTACCTTATTAGTAAACAAAGGCATATTTGTTAAGCTTAGCTCTTCTATTTCAAATGCAAACATAACAAGAACCATACTCAATGCTGAGAATGCATTTAATAAAACATTAAGTGCATTCTCAGCATTGAGTATGGTCCATGCTATGAGCATACTGCAGGCACTGCTATGTAAAAGGTAGAATGAGTTCAGCAGATGGGAAGTTTTAAAAAGTAGAGTTAAATTAGCTAATGAAGAACTTTGCAAAAGCCAGAACTGTCCAGCCTAGGGAGAGGGTGTTCTACAAAGATGAATTCTGTGTCACCAGAACAAGGTCGTGAGAGCAAGGAACACTTGCTCCTGAGATGGAGTGATGGACAGTGATCAGGTACATGTCAATATCCCTTCAATCACCAAATTCGATGTTACTGTGAATGAAATATGATGTTAAAACCAGCACACGAAAAAGCATACATTCATGCTGAGGAATGTCAACGAGGGCAGCCTTGGCAGGCACCTGCTCACATGGCATTCAATTAGTATTCCTCACAAGCAGAAGTAATGCAGGGCATGGTCAGGGTTTCTAAATGATATTTCAAACGAGAACAGAAGCTGTCAGTACACCCTCTCAACTCCACCACTCAATGAAATCACAAGACAAAAATTAGGCAAATGCAGCCAACAAACCCGGGAGCACACGCTCAGCTGACGGCTCAAGGAAAGATGGGGGTAAATTAATCCACCTGGGCACAGATTTTAGCATCCAGATTCTGTTTTTCCACTGAACAATTGCCTTGAAAGAAAAGCCTAATCTATCGCATTTCAACAAGCCTCCCGCTCTTTAATAAAATGTTTATCCACCAAGCTAGCAGGTAACTGGACATCAGAATTCCCAGGACAATAAGGGTGAGTATTAACTTCAGACACATGGAGGAAGACCATAAGATTATTTTAAAATTACAATGAAAATTTAATTAATAAAACCTTTTTTAAGAAATACATAAATTATTAATTCAGTGAGGCCCGTGGATATTTGGTTTCCAGGGAAAAGCTGCCTCTTTTATTTAGCTGAACATTTTTAAAACTTCCTGAGACTGAGGTAGACAATTAAGTATAAGCTATTGGATGAAGTCCTAGAATAAATCATAAGCTAATAAAAAAGGCAAGAAAAGTCTCAGTAATGAGGAACCCAGGATAAGGGTAACTTGTCACTGTAAGAGCCAGGAAAATAATTTAATTGGAGGCTCCTGGAGACCTCAAGTGTGTATGATATTCTGAAGACACAGTCTCCTGACATCAGATTGTCACTCAGCAGAATCGTGAAGGAATCCGGGAGAACCAGTCTCCTTCCCATGGTTATCAGTTAAATATTCAAGGGGGCCCACTGCTGCATCTCTGAGTACAGGCCATTTGAACCAGTCCCCCCCTCCTCGGTGGGGACACTCTGCGGGCACCCAGTGACCAGGGACAGGATGGAGAAGGCAGGATTTCTTGGGCCTGATGACAATGCGCCTGTCCCCACCACTGTTGAAGGAGCAAGCCCGTGCTGGCAGCAGGGGCTGCAAGGCTCGCTCGGTGGCTCTGTGGCCTCAGATCTGCCTGTAGCTGCCGTGCATTCTCACCAGGGTGAGCAGATGTGATGCCCGATGCCTGCCACACTCGCATGACAACTGGCGGTGCTGCCTGAGGGCTGCAGGCGCATGGCTGCGAAGCCCAGTGCTGTTGGCAGTCCTGCCTCCTGGGACTCTGCTGCAAGCCTCCAGCCAGTGTCCCCATGGAATATCTGAAACAGATACCCCTTGTAATACATGGCAAGCTGGCAACGTTGTGCTGTATCCACCGACTGCCAAGACACAGTCACGCAGGCAGTGAAGAGGAAGAGACACGGTGTGATGTAATGAAGAAAACGGCCCTAGTGACAAGCTGGGCTACAGTCTGGACTTACTGCTAATGAGTCACATGATTTTGAATGAGGCAACGTCAGCTTCCTGGACTTCACTTTCCTCATGTATAAAGTGGGAGGTGGGCAGAGTCATCTTAGAAAGGTCTATTCCAGGCTGGGCGCGGTGGCTCACGCCTGTAATCCCAGCACTTTGGGAGGCTTAGGTGGGCAGATCGTGAGGTCAGGAGTTTGAGACCAGCCTGGCCAAGATGGTGAAACCCCGTCTCTACTAAAAATACAAAAATTAGCCAGGTGTGGTGGCGCATTCCTGTAGTTCCAGCTACTTGGGAGGCTGAGGCAGAAGAATCATTTGAACCTGGGAGGCAGAGATTGCTGTGAGCCAAGATCGCACCACTGCTCTCCAGCCTGAGTGACAGAGTGAGCCTCCATCTCCATCCCCCCCCCAAAAAAAAGGAAAGGTCTATTCCATTTCTACGGTCCTAGGATGCTATTTTGGGGCATGGGAAGTTGGGGATGGAGAAACAAAAATCAATGGGCAGTGTTCACACTGTGTCTTTAAGCAGAGGTGCAATATTTTGCATGAAGCCATGTCTTGCTCAGAACCATTCTTAGCTACAGGCTGTGTGGGACGCGCAGGAGGGAAGGGCAGGTGGGAAGCTGCAGCATGGGTTCCGGCAAGAGGAGAGGAGTCCGGATCAAGGCAGAGATGGTGGGAATGGTGGGGGAGGGGTAAGGTTCCAAGTCTCTGGGCAGATCATCCAATTCAGCTCAAGTTAGGAGCAAAGCAGCCACCCAAGGCTTCGGTCAGACAAGATGGAGTGAGTTGACAGCTTACGGCCTCTGGTCAGAGTCCACCTAAACGCGGCAGGACTGACTGTGGCGCTGACGTGTTGCTCACTGACCCTGCAAGGATTAATGGCGAAGCTTTGAAAAAAAATACAACAAAAGCACCTCTTGGTTTGTCAGACTCAAGATCCTAAACAATCCTGCACGTCCTCTTGTGATGGAATAAAGGCTGTGAAGAATTGATGAAATCGTGTCCCATTTTTCCCTTGCTTGTTTCTATGGATTTCATTTGTTCTTTCATTTATTCAACAATATTTGCTGATCATTTATGACCTTCCAGGTGCAAAGAGATGTAAGGAACAGTTCCCACTCGTGAGGCGCTCACAGCTCCGTGACAAGGGATACAGTCCTGTAAGCAACCATTGCGTTTGTTGCCTAGGGTATCTGGGGAATCACTTGCTTAGAAGGAAGTTAAATTTCTGGATGGAAGAGATCACCAGGGGCACAAGGTCGAGAAGGAGGAGGAAACAGCACGAGCAAAGCCACTCGGGACTCATCTAGTGGCAAGTAACGGAAAACCCAATGGGCATCCGCTTAGACAAATAGGGCTAATTTTTCCGGCTTAGCAAATCTAGAGAACAGAGATCTAGAGCAACACACGGATGGCGCCAGCAAGGGCCTGTGCTCCGTGTCCTGCCCAGACAGCCTGGGCAGCACAGCTTCATGAAGGCAAGGACAGTGGGGAAGAGAGGGGCCAAGACTGTGTCCCTCTTGCAAGAGAGCCAAAGATGCCCACAGGTCCTCTAGCAAACTTCTCCCTCTGTCTGTGGGGCCAAAAACCGTAACACCTGCTCCTGGAACCATGAGACTGGACAATCAAGTGTCTAGCAGGCAAAAGGGAAGGCGATGGAAGCTGAGGCCGGCAGGTAGAAAACAGCCCTCCTGGGAAAGCTCCTCTGTCTCAAGGCAAGAAGTTCAACAGAACAATTATTTTAGGTCAAATGATCCTCCTGCCTCAGCCTCCCAAAGTGCTGGGATTACAGGCATGAACCACCATGCCTGGTCTCAACAAGGCACCTTACCCTATCACCTGGCATCGCCCTCCACTCAGGAACCATTCAGCTCCCTCCAAGATGGTGGCACCAAGGGTCAACCCCTAACACTTCAGCCCCACCTTGGGCTGCCTGCTTGCCCCTCCACTGCTTATACTGTGCTATTCATCAGTGCACATACTGTCTGCTCCAGGTGGACTCTCTCCTCCTTCTCCTGCCCTCACTGTGCCCATCCCACCTCTGGCCTGCACTCAGGGGGTTCTTCCATCTGGAGTGCCTTCTCCTGCCTTCCTCTCTTTTCTCCCAGGCTCACAACTGACATTTTCACCTCGGAGTCCCCAGTGCCCTCCTCCAGCTTCCTGTAGGCTCTACCCCAAAGCCCCCTCCTTCGGAATTACAGTCATCCCTCAGTAGTGCGGGATCTGCAACCACGAATTCAACCAACTGAGGATCACAAATATTCGGGAAGGAGAGGATGGGTGCATCTGTACTGAACATGTACAGATTTTTGTCTGGTCATTATTTCCTAAGCAATACAGTATAACAACATTTTACATAGCACTGACATTGTGTTTGATATTAAAGGTAATCTAGAGAGGACTTAAAGTACATGGAAGGATGTGTTACAGGGTTATGGGGAAATACTACACTATTTTACGTAAGGCACTTGAGCATCTGTGGAGTTTGGTACCCGCACGGGGGTTCCATATCTTTTATATGTTATGTAAAGATACGTTTTAAAATTGAAATCGGGAAGACCCTTAAGAGAGGCCAATGAATAGCAAAGGATGCCCCGGGGTGGCAAGGGACAATGGCAGTGCCCATGGGCTTCAGGCCGGGACACCCTCACTCAGCCTGTGCTTCCTGATCCTTGTGAGTCAATCTTCTCTGTCTCATCAGACCTTCTGAGGGTGGGCACTTTGATCCTGCACAGAGGGGACACAGTAATTAAAGTCTGTTGGGTTTTTGACAATGCGGGTTAGAATTCAGCAAGCACATCTTCTATAGTCTCTCCTAGCATTGCCTATTTCACCAAAACAGCAAAAAAGTTCTTAGAGCAAAATTACCCTAAAGACCAAGACTGTGCGGGCATTAAAATGCCATAGAAGTCTAAAGTTTTCTCCATATTTGGACATAAACAATGTTCTCCACTTTGAAGCTAGTCTTTACATACTGCTTGATGCCATTTCTATGACGTTCTAGAAAAGGCCAAACTACAGAGACTGAAGACAGGTCTGTGGCTGCCAGGGGCTGGGATAGAGGGACACCTTGCTCTCAAGGAAGCAGAGTGAAAGGAATTTGTGGGGGTGATGGGGCTGCTCCGTATCCCAATTTTTGATGATGGTCACACAATCTATCCAGGTCTTAAAGCTCATAGAATTGCACAACAAAAAATAGCTATACAATTTTTTAAAAAGTTCAGTTGTATATGTTATATAAAGATACGCTTTTACATTGAAATTGGGAAGACGTTTAAGAGAGGCTGATGAATAGCACAGGACCGTCCACTCGAGGCAGGCTTTGTGCATGCTTTCTGAGCTGAGCAATTGTAGCAGTCAGCAGCAAAACATATTTAAATATTTACAACATTAAAGGCCTCCTTAGCATGAAAGGCTCTGGAAAATATTTCCACAGAACAGACCTCTTACATGCACAGCTTCACAGAAGTGCATTGAAGAAGGTAAAATCCTGGAAGCTGCGGCTGCTCATTGCCGGGATGGGCAGCCTGAATGACATGGCAAACCCTCCCTTCACAGAAACACAGCCTGGAAGTAGCCAGGAAACCACATGGGAGTGGGGGGCGGTCCATTTTGCGATGGGTGGGATATTTCCAAACATCTATTGTGGATCAGCCATGTGCCAGGCTACCTTCAAGCAATCAGATGCCTGATGGAGAAGTCTTCCGATTGATCGGGGCTTGCGCTGGTTCCTGAGTTGGCATCTCTAACAGGCTTCCTGGGGAGACTTCTGTGGCTGCTCAGTGTATCGTGTTTTGGGTGACAGCGGCCAATGCAGTAGTTGCTGTGGTAGGTTAAATTGCCCAGGGAACGTGTGCATGAGAAGAGAAGGTGACCTTGAGTAGGACCAGGAAATCCAATCAAGTCTGAGCACCAGAGGAGCTCCTAACTGGCCAGGAGGCAGCCGGAGGGCAGCCAGGGCCTGTGGAACCAAGGACTGATGAAGAGGGAGGGGTGAGCGGCCTCAAATTCTGCCACAGGCCAAGCCACAGGAGGCCTGAGGAGGTTGGCATCTGGACTGAATGTGTCCACCTAAAATTATCCAGGAGGTGAGACCTCACCAGAAACCAAACCTGCCGGCACCCTGCGCCTCCAGAACTCTGAGATTCACATGTCTGTTGTTTAAGCTGCCCAGTCTGTGGAATTTTGCTATGACAGCCCAGGCAGCCTAAAACAGGCAACAGGGAATTCCCGGGCAAGAAGACGGCTAGTGAGATGGGTAAGAGTCTGCTGTGTGGAGGGCGAAGTACCGTTGCCAGCAGGCTCAGGGGCTGCGGAACCCCTGTCAAGAGCAGGTGCCTTGCAGAGAGAAATACCTGGAACCAAAGCCCTCCAACTGTGGTACTGCAGAAACCATGCAATCTCCCGAAGCCAGTCTCCGGAGGAAAGGACCGTGTGGGAAGCTGGAGAGGTGAGGGGCATCCCCGCTCCTCTGTCCACTCAGCTCTGCGATCTGTTTCCTGTTCACTAGCTCTGCTGTCCAAGGAGGAGAACCAGAGAAGTATTCTGTCCTCTTCTGACCCCCAATGGGTCAGATAAATGGAGCCCATCACAAGATTCTTGGAGAGTAGCTTATTTCTGTCCCCATCTGTTCTTTGTTCACAGGAATGTTGTAAACAAGTAATTATCCTCTGGATGTGCACAGTGCTAACCAGCATATTTCCTCATCTCCACAAAAATCCCTTCAGCTACCTTTCTGTTTCCAGGCTTTGTGAGGCATCACTCCATCTGCACTCAGTGAAACCTTTGATTCCCAAAGCAAGCACTCCAACTCAACCAGGACGAGGAGGAGTGCAGGTGGTAGCCGGTCCCTTTGGGAAGTGGCAGAATATGTCTCTAAATATGCATTTGTTCACAGTTAGCAGGGCATAGAGGGGGCAGCTGCCCTTGAGGAAAAGGGGGCTGTGGTAGGCACCCGGGGTCTACTCCCAGTTATGTGAAGGGCAGCCCAGACAGGCGGCCTAGAGCTGCCTCTGGGTGACACGTGGGGATGCAGGGACAACCGTCTAAAATCCTGGTTTCTAACATCAGGAGAAGGCAGGTGGAAGGAGAACAGGGCCTTTTTAGTAACCATGGGACATTCTGGGGACATAAGAGAGTCTGAAATGAGATGCTGCTGATGGCAGGCATAAAACACAAGCCAACCCTCCCACTCCAAGAGTGATTATTCTGCTGTCTCAGGCCAGAAGTCTCTGCACCTGCAGAGGAGACTGCTTTTCTCTTCCCTGCATTACAGGACTGTGGAGAAGATCTGCCTGTTTCAACAGGGCCTGAAAGACCCCGGAAGCTCTTTGTTGTCAACTCAAGTGGGAGCCAGGTCAGATCGTGTGGACAGCGTTGAGAATCCGTGAGGCACCCAGTTCCCCGGGTTCTCCTCCTTCCCCTGCTCTGAAGTTGCCGACGTGCCAGGGCAGTCTCGGGTGCATCAGGGTGTGTGGAAGGAAGTGGGGCAGGACTTCGGCAGGCAGGTTCCCTGGTTTATCCAGGCTCTTTCCCCCCTCCTTCCAGTCCCTTCTCTCCTCTTCCCAGCACGAATGTCCTCTGCCAGTGAGTTCCCTCTCTTCATGGCCCCTTCTACCTTCCCCAAGTGCATGATCAAACAGAACTAACCTCTGCCTTCTTAGCTCTCCCTCATGCCCTTGCTTGTATCCAGGGCTCTTTGTCGTGCTTTTTTTCTGCAGAATCCCTTATTCCTGCTCTGCAATTTAGCAGACACAGGTTTCTGGTTCCTTTGCTTCCCTAACCCCCTGCCATGGCCAACCTGGGCCCCTATATACTTAAAAAAACTTCCAAGAAAGGAGTGCAGGGCAAGCAGAAGAAACACTTGGGAGCAGAGAGAACAGAGGCTGTTTCTAATTTGGATCTGAGGTTACACAAGGAAGGTGGCCGCCACAGGCACTGGGAAGGGTTCTATCAGCAAAACGGACCCATGTCTAAATTTTTATGTTGACTTTTCTCTCCTCTTTGCTGCTCTGCATTTCTTCTGTCTTCTTTTGATATCTAAGCACTTTCAGCTCCTCTCCGGCACTCCCTGCTCTGCCCCCGCCGGCGTTTCCCACGGCTGCCTCCGTTCTTCTGCAGTGATGGTACGGGGATGGTTCTCCCCCTTCCTCTGTTCTTCACCCCGATCCTCCTCTCCTCCAGGCTTTCTTTTCCATCAGGCTTCACTGACTCAAGCCCCCGTCCTCTCACATCTTAGGACAACTAGAACTCACACACCTTTTTGGGACCTTGGACCTCAGCTCCTGTCGAATGTCGGTTTCTAACCCTGACATCATATGCACAGCATGAAGACTCAAGAGGCAGACTGATTCCCACGGAGCCCTCAGGCACTCATGGCAGCCCTGGGGGGAAGACAGGCCTTGAGAAGCCATTATAGAATGGGGGACGGGGCAGTCTCAGGCCACGTCTTTGTCCGTTGTAATTACAGCGTGTAAGTGAACAGCGTGCCATTCATCATTCGCAAAGACACGGACAGATCCCAGGGAAGGGAGTTTTGCCCGAGTACACTGCCTCAAGTCTTTTCTTAAGAAACAAAAATTTGTCAATGATCAAAGTTAGGGAGGGAGGGAGGAAATATAAGAAGAGCAATGAATGAACAGTGTGTGTGTGTGTGTGTGTGTGTGTGTGTGTGTGTGTTTAAGGGGGAGGGAGAGGCAGATTGTCAGACATACTCACTTGATTTTGGAATTTTACTGTTATCCACTGCTAAATCCGACCCCCTCCAATGTGCAGGAAACTCAGCCTGCCAGGGAACCAAGGACACTGCTAATTTGGGAGATGTAGTGTCTGATAACGGCGCTCATTCAGGGCAAAGTGGTCTCTCTTCTAAAGATTTTGTTCCAGGGTATGCACGGTTAGCCGACTTTTGTCCCAGGTACCCCTAAGGTCATGTGGACAACTTGCCCTCTTTACCACTTCTCTGCCTGGCCCTCCTCCCATCAATGCAAGGGGTGGGAGGGGAGAATTTCTGCAGTTCAGAAACCGTTCAGAGGGAATGCACAGAGGGAAACCATTCAGAGTGAGGAACTGGGCCAGTCCATCTCCCTGCCCCCCATCTGGCCTTGCTCCTCCCTGTCACTCCAGCACTTTGGGGTCCTCATGGGAGTCAGCAGAGGGCATGGCTGGCATGTGACTCAGGACAACTCTAAGCCCAACTCAAGGCATAAGCTTGCCAACGGCAAGCTTTTACCTGGATTCTAAGAATGGCCTGTGGGCTCCACTGTTGGCAAAACAATTCATTCATTCAGGGCAGGGGGCAAAGTTTAAACTGATCATTGTAATATTTTGTAATTTAAAAATTGGTTGATTTCACTAATTCTTATCTCTAAGAAATCATTTACTCAAAGCTATTGACCAAATCTGCTCATGAATTTCTGTACCTGCATATTTCTTCATTCCAAATTAAGAAAATATAATTTTTTTTTTGAGCGGAGT
Source organism: Cacajao melanocephalus (assembly GCA_963573385.1). Lineage (NCBI taxonomy): Eukaryota > Metazoa > Chordata > Mammalia > Primates > Pitheciidae > Cacajao > Cacajao melanocephalus. The sequence goes on along the minus strand of CAUYLG010068838.1, from coordinate 39,749 downwards.
TTCACCCTTGTTGCCCAGGCTGGAGCACAATGGCACGATCTCAGCTCACTGTAACCTCTGCCTCCTGAGTTCAAGTGATTCTCCTGCCTCAGCCTACTGAGCAGCTGGGGTTATAGGCACTCACCGCCACGCCTGGCTAATTTTTGTATTTTTTAGTAGAGATGGGGTTTCACCATGTTGACCAGGCTGGTCTTGAACTGCTGGCCTCAGGTGATCCGCCCCCCTCTGCCTCCCAAAGTGCTGGGATTATAGGCATGAGCCACCGTCCCTGGCAGATTTTTCTTCTTTGGATGATTGGTTATCTCTGGCAGCTCTCATGGCAGCCAGAAAGAATTCAGAGCCTCTGGAAGCTCTGCACATGTGGCTCAGGTGGAGAACTAGATTATGGAGTGATGCCTAGCCATTGTTATGCTCCTTCTACTTAAAAGAATGACTGTTTTCAGTTTATGATTTCTTAATTACACAGCAGATTGCAATGAGGTTGGAAGAGTAACCCTGCATGTTCCTCCTCCCCTTCAGCTCCCACTTTTAGTGAGAAAGTACTCACTACTTACTCCTTTTGTGCACACATATGCACACATACCCTCACAGACAGGCACACACACTCAAGGGAAATCATACAAACCCAGACACTCTGGCGTCTGTTAAACTGGCACCACCGTCCATAGAGGCAAGTCACTGAGAGACCCAAGGCGGCACCCAATTTAGGAATTGTTCAAGCAACTCATCACTTGCACTCATTAATTTCTACAGAATCAAAAACTGTGGTTATGGAGTTGGCCCAAAACACCGTCACAGCAGATGCCTCCCCGAAGCCTGCCAAGCCTGACAGCCCCTGCTCACTCTTGCACGCAGCCTGCCAGGGCGGTATCCGAGACCCTCTCAACGATCAGGCTTTCTGCTCTCATAAGCTCTCAAGACTATGATATGGTGGAAAAAAGAGCATTAGAAAATGAAAACCTATTGTTTGAGGAAGCTACAAAATTCCCAGGCACTTGCTATGCTGTGCACAGATTGCGTCACGAGGCTGGGCACCGATGAGCTGCCTTACCATGAAAAACACCAATAGAGAAGTGGAACACAATAAACTTTTGAGAATGACATTCTGGAAAGTCCATTTGCCATCGCAAAAATAATGACTTTAGTTGTGTAGAAGACAAGCAAAAGCTTGTTCTAACCTGTTTCTAGAAATGGTTTTCTAATTTTAACCCTGTACTAAAATGGCAATGTGTCTGATATTACTGGTAATGCTCTGGCTGGCGTCTTAAGTTAACATTTTGTGAAATTATTTTCTCCACGGCAGTTGGGGCCCTAAATCACAAATGGAATTGGTCCTAACATACAACAATGATTAATCTGTACAGTTGTTCACAGTTTAAAAATGCTCTAACCATGAAGTCGAGATAATGAGCCACACTAAAAGTCTCTGTGCTCTAATCGCTGTTCAGAAGGCCTGAGTAGCTGAGTCCATACTAAACAGTTTCCAGTCTCTGAAAATAATTGCCACTAATGAGCACCCCAATGATAATGGCTAGCTACATCGTTGGAACTGAAGAACCAATCCTTCCAGAAGAACCTGAGTCATTCTCACCTCGCTACATTACAACGATGGCCTTTCATAATGAGAGCAATGGAGTGTTCTCTGTCTCCCATCTCACTCAGCAAACCCACTCTCTCTTCATTTCCATTTCTTCACTTCTTTTCTTACCAATTACACGCATCTCACTGGGTCAGGGAGAAGAGTCAGATCCCCTCTGTAAGCTGGCAGGTGGTCTTCTGGACTTATTACTACATTATCACTGCAGGAGACCAAGCAGCCATGCTCTTCGCAGACATTCCACGCGGCTTTGGAGGACCCAATCCTTGACCTGTCCCTTGCTGTCTAAACTTCCGCGGTGTCCCCCGAAACATCTGCCCTTTGATCAGCAGCCGCTTGTGCACCTGCAGTCTCTCCCGGAGTTTGTCCCATTCCAGCTCCTGCCTGCACACAGGCCTTGCTGTCGGATTCCTCTCTTCCATGTGGATTCTTTTTAACCCCACCCTCTCATGTTCTAAATGGTGGAAGATGGACAGGGGTCCTTCCCCATGACCTTCACTGACTCTTCCCTCGTCCTCCCCCTGAGTCCCTGGGGTCTCGAAGGCTTTCTGCGCCTCTCCTAAAGCACCACTGAGTGTCTTCCAGGTCACCCTCCCCAAACCATGCTTTGTTCAAACTGTCAGCCCTTGACCCCTTGTTCATCTTTTCCATTTCTCCTACGAATCCCATCATCACAAGGACCTAGCTGCATTTACCTTCTCACATCCCCATTCTGTGCTTCCACTGCCTTTGCACAAGTTACTCCACCACCTTGTACTGCTGACCCAACTCAACGCTGCTAACACATCAACTCCACCATTTTCTTCCTCTGGCTCTTCTTGGCTTCACTCTTCCCAGACCCAGTGTTTCTGAGGCCTGTGGCAATCACCACTCCTCTGAAAATACCCGATCTCTCTTACTTGCCAAATTCCTAGCCCCAGGAGAAACCCACCAGGAACTCCGTGCAGGCCGTGGGCGCTGAATACTCGTGGGGGACAGCAAGCAGCCTCCTCCTCCTCCAAGAACCCTATTTCCTGCACATCCAACCACAGGGCTGTACCCCGCCTGCTGAGACCAGCCATGTATTCTGTCTCCAGACCACACTCCCTCAAACCCGCCCGCTCCTCCACTGTCGCTCTCAACACGTGACCGTATCTCAACATTTAACAATTTAAGTAGGCATGGAAAGGAACTCAATGATTCTTTCACTAGGCCTACAAACAAAGCCACCTACATTTTCAGTGATTTCCTCTCTTTCTACTATGAAAGGCACGTGTGTTTTCCTGCAGGTGTGAATGTTCTGTGGGGAGAGGCGGCACCATGAGTTCAAAGGCCCTGAATTTGGAAGGAGCTCGGCAGGCCTGAGTTACACAGGGAGGTCATCGTGGCTGTGCAGAGTGTGAGGTCAGGTCCCGTGGTCTCTGCTCTCTGCAGGGAGTGAGCCTCCGTCACTGTTATGTAGTGGTGGAAGCAGACAGATGTGACCTGATTTACCTGTCAAAGATCACCATGACCACACTGTGCAGCCCAGCGGACGGGGGCGCGGGAGATGCAGGGAGACCAATTAGAAGGCGACTCACAGCAGTCTCCTGGTGTGGGGCGGTGCTAAGTGAGGTGTTTTCTGTGTTCCACAAATCACAGACACAAACTGCCACTTATTACAAACCCTTCAACAGCAGGCCAGCCCGGCATGCATGGACTCATTAGGACTTCCCCTGCCTGGGGCTGGGCTCAAAAGCCTCTTTTTGTAGCCCTCCACGAGACAAATAAATATTTCACGCGCTCTGCAGAAACTATACACGAAAGAATCGATCCTGAAACCTGTAGACCCACGGGAATGCTGCAGGTAAAATCCTCTAATTCCTCCACGAGCTAGAACAACACACACACACCCCCCTCACACACCACATAAACACACACACATCCCATATGCCACACACACACACCATCCACACACCACATAAATACACACACCACACACACACACCCCACACCACATACACTACACACACACACTACACACACCACACACACCCCACACACTACATACACACCACACACACACACCTCACATACCATATAAACACACACACCACCCACATACCACATAAATACACATACCACATATATACACACACATCCACCACATACACACACCACACACACACACCACATACACACTCCACACAGCACACACACACCCTACACACCACATAAACACACACAGCACACACACATATACACACCACACACCACATAATCACACACACCACACACCACAAACACACATCACACATACCACACATAACCCACACACCATATAAACACACACACACTATACACACCACATAAACACATACACACACCACACACCACATAAACACACACATACCACACACCACATAAATACACACACACACCACACACACATACACACACCACACATACCACAAAAACACACACACACCACACACCACAAAAACACACACCACACAGCACACAAACACACCCCACACACATACACTCCACACCACATAAACACCATGCACACATACACAAACACTACATAAACACACATACCACATACACATACACACACCACACACACCACACACACACCATATAAACACACCACACACGCACACACCACACACATAAACACACCACACACATACATACCACGCACACATACCACACCCACACACATGATACACATATACATACACCACACACCACACACACCACACATAGCACATACACAAACTACACCATGCCTACACATCACATGCCACACACACACACACACACACACACCACACACATACACACATACACACACAGCATTACCTTAACAAAGTTTGCATTTTGTTGAGAAAAGAACCATTGTTTGGGCTACATTTTTTTATGCCTAAGTTTGTGCTTTTAAATTTAGCTCCAAAACATGAATAAAAATATAAAAAAAAAATAAAAAAAAACAAGAAAATAATTGTTAGTTTTGAGCCAGTTCTGTGTTACAACAATACAACAACAAAACAAAAATCCCTAAAAACGTATAATTTCAAAAACAGTTGGAAACCAACAACAACAGCCAGTGGCTTTCCACAACAGAAAGACTCTTTCCTCTGAGGCTGCTGGTCAGATTCACAACAGGAGCCCACCGTCTGCGAGGGACAGGAGCCCACATCAGCATCATCTTGTGCTGCTTATACAGGCTCAGCCTTTCAACAGTTTCCCAAGAACGTGGATCTATTATCTGATTTTCACAGTACTGTGAAACTGCATGCACTGTGCTGAGAGCTAAGTGAAAACACACATTTCAAAAATCAATGATGACCATTTTTGATAATCTCATGTAGTAATAGTCACAGAGAGGCTGGCCTTATATCGGCCAAGAGTAACATGTCAGGATACTGACAAAACCATGTGGATCATCCCGGGATAAAGGGGCTTGAAGTCATGCTGACAGGTGTGAGAAGCAATTCCGGGCAGTGCATTGCAGGGGCAGCTTCTGGCCTCGGCGGCCAGGCTCTTCATACACCACCTTCTCAGAGAGCAGGAGGGAGACCTGCTGAAGGTGAGACTCGCCTCCTGCTGCTGCAGCAGCTACTGGGCTGAGGCAGGAAGGGCAGCAGGTGGCGGTAGAAAAGCCACACACAGGCTCTGCTCTTCGGTTTACCCCTGAAGCCACTGCAGAGGGAGACGGAACTCCCTGTGATTCTGATAGCCACCCTGATACCTGGAAGGTGCAAGGCCTTTATCCCTGCAGAAAATGCTTGGACCAACTGCTTCCTAGAGGTGGGCCCAGGAAAGGCTCTGTAGACAGTGTAGAAAGAACCAGCCCAAGAGCATGAGAATCAGGAAACACAATTCCCTTAGCCACTGCCACTCCTTGACAAAGATTTCATCCCTTCTTGTAATGAAGAAAGGATGGCAGTAAAAATCAGAACCATATTATAACGCTAGCTACATTTCCTGCAACATAGAAACTCATATACTCAGAGTTGGCTGGGTGTGGTGGCTCACTCCTGTACTCCCAGCATTTTGGGAAGCAGAGGCGGGTGGATCACCTGAGGTAAATAGTTTGCGACCAGCTTGGGCAATAGGTGAAAACCTGTCTCTACTTAAAAAAAAAAAAAAAAAAAAATTAGCCGTGTGTGGTGGCAGGTGCCTGTAATCTTAGCTACTCGGGAGGTTGAGATGGGAGAATCTCTTGAACCTGGGAGGAGGAGGTTGCAGTGAGTTGAGATTACGCCACTGCATTCCAGCCTGAGCAACAAAGTGAGACACCATCAAAAAAGAAACTAATATACTCAGAATTACCTGAATTGATTGTAGCAGTTATAATTCAGTCCATAGTATGGGTTCAATAATTTATAGCTCATCCCTCATATTACATTTATAAAGTCTCATGTTGTTTTTTTTAAATTAATTAAGGTATAGATAAAGGGTAACTTGACCTGATGGGTGCATAGAAGATTCTGGAATGTAGTTGGGGTTCATCTCACCAAACTGGTTTGACCAGGATTATCCACATTAGGGTGTTCTTCAAGCTTTATATGAATTATAAATTTCACAGTCCCTTAGAGAGCAAAATGGGCTCTATTAACTCACTACGATGGCAGGAAAAGAGTAGAAATGTATCGAATGTGAAAACTGCTTCCAGTTCCTGCCATGAAAAGCTCAGCAGCAAACCATCTTCTCCTGAGACTGAGCAGAGCCCATCTCTAAGGCTGGGATCTGGGCCCTGTCGACAACCACGCAGTGACCTTGGAAGCAGATCCCTCCCCAGGTGACTCTGAGAAGCCATTGCAGCCGGGATGTCACCTTGACGGCAGCCTTCTTTATAGAAGACTCTGAATGCAAGGATCCTGCTAACTTGAGCCCAGATTTCTGACCAGCAGAAACAGGGATGATGCATGTCATTTATCTTAAGCTGCTGTGTTTTGGGATAATTTGCCATGCAGTGACAGGGAACTAAAATGGATCCATTTATCTGTTGCAGTCATATACATAGTTTCTAAACAGATCAGTGTATCAAGCCTTTTACTGACTTGATGACTGTGATTGGCTGGGATTTTAGGGAAAAACAATCTTAAAATGTGACCAGATTTTGTACAGAATTTTATTTGGAGCAGAATGACGTTCCACTGGCAATCATCCAACTAAGAACAATTATCTCAACGAATTCCTTCAAATATGGCAATGAAATTCTTCACAGATCTTTAGTGACTCTTTCAGAAATGATTTTTCAAGAAGGAATATTTTTCTCTTACCTCTTTGAATGTTATAAACTGTATTAATATTTTTAAATAATATAAGATAGTGCATTTTATATGCTTTTTCCCCCTCCCCAAAGAGATTTGGAAATGTTTCATATTTGTCAGATATATCTCAGTATGAAAAAGCATGGCTGCTCTCATTAGATATGTTTGTTTTAAGGCATTTTTTCTTTATTAGTAGTTTGAAATTAAAAATTACTATTTCTCCAATGTCTAAATGAGTTTCAAGAGAACATTCAGACACTGTACGTTAAGAAATGAAATTTTATGAATATTTAGCAAATGTCTCTGGAGCAGGAATGATCTTTTGAGATAAAATAAGATGCTGTAAATAAACACACATTGCAAAGTATGATGCTGGTGCCACAGAAATCCAAACACAATACTATTTATTATTTTCTACATTCCAGACACATTATGGTCTAGAGGAGTCTGAGGCTTGGAGAAACGGAAAATGGGGTCTGCTCTTTCTGAAATTTACTTGATAATTGATATTTGAAACACTTTTTTAAAGGATACTTTTGAGGCTCTCGATAAAACATAGAGTTGGCATAGTTAAGATGAGCTACTTTGTGTGTGTTTAAGGATGCTAGCCAAGCTATACATTTAGTAATATTAGAAGAGTTTAGTAAGAAAAAGTATGCTAATTAGCATAATCCCACATTTCCAGAATAAACATGGAATATTATTAGGCTATTTCACAACTGAGGTATTTTCCTTTGATTACGTAGTTTGTGCATTTGATAGAATTTCAAGAACTTGGATTGTATCTTGGGATAGTGCTAAGGGATTCAGAGACAAGACACACCACAAATATATTTGCTCAGTACCAAATGCACACAGATGATCCTGTGCTGGGTCCTCAGGGGTAGGGGTAGATAGGAGATAAAAAGAGCTGTCCCTGTCTTTGAGTATCTGACAATGTAAAAATGGACAAATTAAATTAGTAGACACCAAACAACTGGGAAATGATACAACCGTGCAATCAGTCTGAATAAATGAGAAGAAGGGATGCCCAACGCATATTCTAAAAATTAAACATCTTTCCTTCCACTCTTACTCTCAGGATGTCACTGTACTATTTGTATCTAAACTCCTTAACTATCTGTTCTTGTTTACTCATTTCTCTCACCATCCATGCTGTGCTGGAAAGCTCTTACTCACTTCTACTTGAGCCACTGCCAAGGCAGCTGATTTCATGTGGGCATCTATCAACTTCATTCCAATGCAATTGGATAGAGCCTTAAATCTGGCCCTGGGTATACACACAGAACGACTCTGTGCTCAAACACATACACCCTAGAAGTGTGGGAATGCTGACACTTACTGGGTGGCCCTTCACCACTGAGGGACAGAAGCCCAGGGTCTCCCAGGAAGATGGCTCCAAGATGCATTGCCTAAGGCTCACTGGGTTGATCAAGCAAACATAGCTGGCGAGCATCGGAATGAGTCCTGGACCTACAATTATTTGACTTCCAAGTCTACTATCTTTGGGCAGGCAACAGAGAGAAGCAGAGGTTGAAGAGATTATAATTATCCTGATGTAATGTGAAATATTTGGATTTTATTTTTTTTTTGAGATGGAGTCTCACTCAGTCGCCCAGTCTGGAGTGCAATGGCACATTCTTGGCTCACTGCAACCTCGACCTCTCAGGTTCAAGAGATTCTCCAGCCTCAGCCTCCTGAGTAGCTGGGATTACAGGCATGCACCACTACGTCCAGCTAATTTTTTTGTATTTTCAGTAGAGATGGGGTTTCACCATGTTGGCCAGGCTGGTCTCAAACTCCTGACCTCAGGTAATCTGCCCACCTCAGTCTCTCAAAGTGCTGGAATTACAGGTATGAGCCACTGTGCCCAGGCCTTGGATTCTTTTTAGTGCAGTGGTAACCCAATATACCAAAATTTTATTGCAAATGAAACATATACTCAAATAAATGAAAGATATTCAGTAATTGGATAGTTGGTTTATACTAAAACACTTCTATGATAGTCTTTTTAATGAAAAGTTGAGTTGGTTCATATAAACAAGTTGTACTAGCTGTCTTTGAGATATACACATAAGAATATATTGAGAATGAATCCAAATAAAAAATTTCTAGTTTCCTTATAATTAGATTAAAATCACATGTTGTAATAACCACTTGGGAAGTACTGTTTAACCATCATGAGAATGTTAAGAACTTCAAGAAACTTATCTAACTGTTTAACTAGAGTTCTCAAATTTATTTGAATATGGAACCTTTCTTTTTAAAGAATACCAATGGATAATATAATATTATTGATTATACTATTAATACAATACTAGCAATAATCATTACTGATACTAAATACCGATGAGGAAGTCCTGGTCAATTCCGCTTATTCCAGAATCACAGACCTAGACTCTCCCATTGAAACTCACCTTCCCTTTCTAAAATTACTTACATTTTAGTTTATCTAGTTAGGAAGATGTTCCTACTATCTAACTCCAAATTCTCATGCATAATTCCAACCTTTTTCCCTTACGATTTTTCCTCCAGAAGAACAGAGAAGGCTTGGTTGAACAGTCTCGTGTACAGTAACTGCTTGGTAGTGAAAACTATTAAGAATTACTTATTTCATTTAAGTTAAAAGTATCTGTTTCTATAGACTTTTTTATGTTTTCAATATTTCATCATTTTTATAGTTTTCTAAATACACTTCAAACTTTCCAGGTTCTCCTTCAGTTAAGAAAACAAACTGAAGGGTCTTACTCCAGACACCAACGAATGCTGTCCAGTGAGAAAGGGTTATTTCAAGGTTCCTGTTTACAGCCAGTGCTCTACATGGTGAAGACTCATCTTCAGCAAAATGAGCTCCATCAAAACGGTTTCTGGTCCAATGGGATCCCAGGGCAGTCTTTTAAACAGAGCGTTGGGAAGCAGAAGAAATTGGTGGAGAATTGTACCATGCACAGAACCACAGAACCACTGACGAGAGCATGCCTCTTCCAATCACATGGGTGTGGGAACCCCTCTGTCACATTCTGGAGAACAAATACCTCGCTTTGTTTTGAGGCTTCTAAGAGCAGAATTCTCATTACCTTTATCCCACTGTTGGGGTGCTCCAATGATTAAAAGATTCTCTGGGAAGACAACCTGAAATCAATTTGTCTTTTTAGGCTTTTCTCACTCAGGTGTTAGCTGTGCCTCCTGGGGCAACCCAGGACACATCCATGAAAGCCTTTCAAATATCTGCTAACATTTTTCTTTTATAAGGGTGTGGAGATTATATTTTTGGTGCTTTTCAAGAGTGATGAAGGAAGCTGAAATAGTCTATGATCCGTGAACATCACACCCAGGTGCCTGAAGCTGAAAGACGCAAGTTTAAGGCCGTGTCCACATAATGCAGAGTCCCAAGCCTTTTAGAATGTCAAGTTCACCAACTGATCCCAGTCAAGAGATAAAGATGCCCAATTGTTAAAGAATTTGGATGGAAAAAAATGAAAACTTTTATAGAATGGATGTTTAAAAATGGAAAAATGGAAGACTGAAACAGAATCCAAAAAATCTGTAGTTGGAAGAATAAGATTGAAATCTCCAATAATCTAGCTGTCCAATCAACTTCTAAAAGAAAGTTTAAGAATTCAGAATTGAACTTGCACCTTCATGCAAACCAATACCCCAGCTTTCCCAGCGATATAAACCAAAAACTTTGCCCCTCTCATGCCAGAGAAGATTCTCTCAAATGCACCATGGAGCCATTCTGACCTGAATTAAAATGCAGGAATCATTATACCTCACAGAAGCATCAGGAACCTCTAATTCGAATGGTCTCAGAAATGCTAAGAACTGCTCAGAACCTCTAATTCGAATGGTCTCAGAACAGCAGTAGTAGACTCTATATTTTATTTGCCAGAGAGTAAAGTTCCTAAAGCATGTATTTCTAAAGTTGCTTAACGCTTACAAACTGAACATCTTCTTCAATTATATAAACTTCACCTTCTAGCTTATTTAAAATTAAAGAGACAAAATGAAATTTGAAATACCAGCATGCTAAATAAAAAAAAAAAAAAAGAAGCAGAAGAAGAAGAAGAAGAAGGAGGAAGACCCTGGCTTAGGAAGTTTTAGACTCCTGCTAAAGCACAATGAGATTTTACAGAAAATTCTGGTGAAATTTTATGGGAGGCTCATGTATACGGGAAGTGCTAAAAATATGCATTTATGTAATGGAAGTGATAGCTTCAGCTCTTCACTAGAACACTATGTTGGCCAGGAGAGAATGAACATATTATTTCAGTTTAAGGAGAACCCCAGTTGCATTTTGTTCTTAGGATAAACTTTATGGTTTCATTGAAAAAAAAGGCCAGAAAAATAATTGCACAAAAGGGCAGGGTTCATGTCTATGAAGAGACAAGTTCTCACCATCTTCCTAAGAAAAGTTGACAAAAAAGACTCTAAAGTATGTGAACTCTTTCCCCTGCCAAGCAGATTTTTATACCTTTCCTCTCTCCTAGATGGCAGTATGATATGCAAAAGAGACTTCCAGGATGCACAAAATATTTCAGGATTCAAAGATCACTAAGTATAGAAGATTCAAGGAAATATACTTAATGAGACGTTATCATAAAGAAACAATTTTTTTGTAAGCAGAAAAGGATAATACTCACTGGTTCCACATTGTATGAAAAAAGTGCATATTCTCTATCTGGAGATATTTCGTATCTGATGGCTCTTAATGATTCCTAAAAGAAAAAATAGACAAAGGATTTTAAAGCATTACATATAACAAATCAGAATTTTGTAATGAAATTGGGTCTGCTGGTACCATTTTCAAAATGAATTAGCTATTAAAATGGCTATCTCCTTTGTTAAAGAATATTTAGCTAACTGATTTTTTTCACATTTTATTTGTATTTTTTTTTCAAATTTCAGCAAAACATACTTATTGCACTTACTGAGACAAGCCGAGAGAAGTAAGTATAAAGGCCGGGCGCGGTGGCTCATGCCTGCAATCGCAGCACTTTGGGAAGCCAAGGTGGGTGGATCACCTGAGGTCACGAGTTTGAGACCAGCCAGGCCAACATGGTGAAACCCCATCTCTACTAAAAAAAAAACACATATGAGCCCGGTGTGGTGGCACATAGTCTCAGATATTTGGGAGGCTGAGGCATGAGAATAGCTTGAACTCAGGAGGCAGAGGTTGCAGTGAGCTGAGATCAGGCCATTGCACTCCAGCCTAGGCAACAAAAGTGAAACTCTGTCTCAAAAAGAAAAAAAAAAAAAAGAATAAAGGAAGTAAGAAAGAAATAAGCATTAAAAAGTAAACTTTTCTACAAACTCTCAACCTGTTGATATGTTTGAAAATCTTCTTCTCGTTCATTCTTAGAAGCACATAATAAGCAGAGTTGTTACTGGAATAGAATTGCATTGCACACATTATTTTGCAACTTGCTCTTTTTCCAACATGGGCATCCCTACAAGTCAGGAGACAGAGACTAACTGTGACTTTTTCCTTCAAATTTCTTCATAGTACAAACGTCATCCCACCTAAATGATACCATCAACTGCACTGTTTTCTTTTATTTGCCCCTGCCCTCTGCACTGCAAGCACACTGCTACATAGATACCCACACCCACCCTCAGAGCCCCCTTTGCTGACCTGGAGGACATCACTCTATGCATGCTCAGGCAACCACATGAAATCACACAGAGAGTTGACGTGGTTAGAAATGACATCACATTACGCACCTCTGCACCTTAGTCTTCTCATGCAGCGATATCTTAGGGAAATGACTCCAAGGACTCGGGTTCCTTTGAGTAGTGATCTTTAAAGATTTCATAATATCCCATGATGCACATCTTGGGATATACTTTAATTCACTCACTCAGTTCTCACCAAAGCAACACAATCCATTCTTGTTATTTATGGTAGCTTTGTTCTCTAAAGTCATAATGAACACTAGTGCATGTGGAGCCAGTGGATACTGAACCCTAGCTTCTGGGAGACACTCAAGGTTAGGTTCCTTTGGACCTCTGGTCACAACATTTTAGTCAAATAGATAACCTTGTTTTATGTGTCTTCTTTATCTTTTTTTTTTTTTTGAAACAGAGTCTCTGTTGCCAGGTTGGAGTGCAGTGGCGCGATCTCGGCTCACTGCAACCTCCGACTCTGTGGTTCAAGCGATTCTCCTGCCTCAGCCTCCAGTGTAGCTAGGACTATAGGCACGTGCCACTGCGCCCAGCTACTTTTTGTATTTTTAGTAGAGACGGGGTTTCACCATGTTGGCCAGGATGGTCTCGATCTCCTGACCTCATGATCCACCTGCCTCGACCTCCAAAAGTGCTGGGATTACAGGCATGAGCCACCACGCCCAGCCTATGTGTCTTTCTTTTTAAAGACACCTTATTGAATATATATTATTGATTCAGAAACATTGGACTCATGGCCAGCAGCATATGACTTATGCCTAAGCAAAGCTTATCTCAAAGATGCATCTTCTCCGTAAGGTGCTCCCAGCCTTCTTGCACGTAGGAACACTAGACAGTACTTCTGCTCTATGCCTGGGGCCTGCTCTCAACAGTGAGATCACCAGTGTAAAGCACAAACATGCAAAAAATGTAGCACAAAATAGAACAACAGAAAAGGACAGTTGTTCACAGCAGGAAAGTTGAAACAAGAAAGCAGAATAGTGCTTTGATCTGCTGCAGCCGGGAATGCCAACATTGGACAACCCAAATATTTTGCCACGATGCCTGAGAACGCTGGCAAAGGTGCTGTGATGATCACCCTGGGGCTCATTAATACATCTGATCGCAGGGGTGAATTTGGCCATACAGAAGCTGTGAATCATGAGAAGAAGAGTATAAGCATTTCAGGTGAGCTGTTACTATAAACAATGTTGTAATAAAGACCCCGATCTATGTCTTCGTTGATGTATGTGTGATTTTCACATTTTTGTATAGGATAGATATCCAAGGGTGAAATGGACAATTTACAAGTTTTAAAATTAAACAGGTATTGCCCAATTGCTTTTCAAAAACGTTTTTAGAATGTGCACTCCCACTACAGATGTATGAATGGATGTTTTCTTCCCTTCTCTGGAAGCACAAGGTGCTTTTTCTTCAATTTTGACCCTCCTACAGATGTAAAGGGTGCTCCACTGATAGTTGTTTCTGTTTTCCTGCTTATGGGTACATTTGATCCTTACTACTCACGGTTTAGACAATGTTGATTTTATCTTTAGAAAACTGTCTATCCAATTCCCCTTGAAAATATTCTCTATGCTTCCATTTTTCTCCTCCTATTCATTCTTAAACTCCTGCCTGTCATGCTCTCACCCTCACCACTCGACCACAATTGCTCTTCTCAAGGTTATTAGAGACTCACTTTGCTAAATGTCATCATTTCTCAGCTGTCATCTTACTTGACACAGCTGACCAGCTGCTCCTCCTTGAAGCCCCGACTGTACCTGGCTTCCAGGACACTCATCGCCTGCTTTTCTCCTACCTCCTTGCTGGTTCTTTTCATGCTATTTTGTGCTTTTTCCCATTTCCCTGCGCTCTGAATGTTGGTGTGCTCAAGGATTGATATCTGGATCTCCTCACTCCCTCGGTGGTGTTATCCAGCCTCACGGTTCTAAAAGCCATCACCGGCTGATTCCAACATTCATGTCTCCTGCCCAGACCACCTGAGCCTGCATTGGACCTGGGCTCGAATTTCAGACTTGTCTGGCCAACCACCTCCCTGACGTCTTGACTTAAGTGTCACATGGACACCTCCAGTCAATGGGAACGAGCTGAACCCCTTCTACTCCACTCCCACCCTCCAGCTCCTGTAACCTTTTTCCTCTTCTCAGATAGTGGCAACCCCATTAGCTTATTAGGCCAAACTCTTGGCTATCTTTTTTCTCTGTCCCTATGTTTTACACAGCCTACATCTAGGTGGTCAGAAAATACCATTGGTTTACCTTCAAAATAGGTTTGGAACCATTTCTTCTCTTTCCCATCACCATTATCCCTGTGTAATATGTGTGCCTTCTTTTCTGCTTTCCCAGGAGGTCAGGGCTATCTCTCAAACACGTAAATCACATCCCTCCCCTGGGAACTCCCCCCACAGCTTCCCATCTCACCTGTGGTAAAAGACAAAGTCCTGACTGGCCAGACAACCCTGCTGGACCCAGTTCCCCTCAGCAGTCTGTGTCCATCTCCCATTATTTTCCCCTCTGTCCAGTCCCCTTCACTTCAGCCATGCCAGTCTCTGTCCACCCTAGAGCAAGCCACACACACGCCATTCTCAAGGTCCTTGCACTTCCTCTTTCTTCTGCCTGATATGCTCTTGACCTTTCAATTCTTTTGGCTTTTTTCTCAAGGCAGCTTCTAAATGAGGCCTTTCATGTTCTTCAATGGCTAATAGATCTAGATATTAACCGCCTGGCCTCCAACTTTTTACAACCCCTTTCTCTGATTTATTTCTCTAGATCTAACCATATTAACATATATTTTACATTATTAACTTATTTATCTTAAATATTGCCTCTTTTCTTCATTAGAATATAAACACCTTGAAACGAAGATTGTTTTAATATTTAATTTCTCTCAGCAATGTTTTGTAGTTTCGGCATACAGATTTTGCCCATATTTTGTTAAACTTATTCCCAAGTATTTACTATAATTGATGCTTTCTACATATAAAAATACATGTATATTTTAATTTAAACGTCCAATTGTTTATTGCTAATATGCAAAATTCATTTGAGTATCTTGACCTTATTTTCTGTAGCACTGATAAATGTAATTATTTGTTCTGGTAGATATTTTTTTGTATATTTCTTAGCATTTTCTACAAAATCATATTTTCTGTGTATATAGGTTTTTCCTTTCTTTTCTAACTAGATGTTTTTTTTTTTTATTATTTCTTTTGGTTGCCTTACTGCACTCTAGAGAACTGCTAGTATAATGCTGAGTAGAAGTAGTGAGAGTGAATAGCCCTGCTTTGTTCCTAATCTTAAGGAGAAAGCCTTCATTCTTCTTCATTTAGTATGATATTTGCAGTATTTTTAATAGATTTATCAGGTTAAAGATGTTCCTATTTCTAGTTTGCTCAGAGTTTTTATAATGAATGTGTGCTTTGTTTTCTCAAATGCTTTTTCTGCATTTATTGAGATGATTATGTGTTCTACTTTTTTAGTCTTAATCTGTCAATATGGCAGATTGCATTGTTTAATTTCATATGTTAAACCAACCTTGCATGCTGGGATAAGCTATTTGACCATGCTGTATTTTCCCTTTTATATACTGTTGGACTCAATTTACTAATATTTTGTTTAGGATTTTTGCATCTGTATTTATGAGGGAAAGTCACGTATGGTTTTATTTTCTTTTAACTTCTTTTTTTTGTTTTCATTTCAGTGTAATACTGGCCTAAGAAATGGACTTGGGAAATATGTCTTCCTTCTCTTCTATTTGTCTAATAAGTTTGTGGAGAATTGGTACTATTTCTTACATAAATGTTTGGTAGAATTGATCAAGTGAATCAGTTTGGGCCTTGAATTTTAATATGTGGGGCTTTTAAACTACTAATTCAATTTATTATACCAACATCCAGTCATTCAGGTTACTTATTTCTTCACTGGTGAACTGTAAAAATTTGTGTGTGTTCAAGGACTTTTCTGTTTCATTTATGTTGTCCAAATTATTAATATGTTTACTTGGTGTCTGATATTGTTTTTTTCTATTGTCTTTGCTCTTGATTGATTTTATTGATCTTTTCCAAAAACCAGCTGGTCATTTTTTCTAATATTTTTCTGTTTTCTATGTAGTTGATTTCTGCTCTTTTATTACTTTTCTTCTGTGTACTTGGGGATTAAAATCTCTTCTAGTTCTTTGAAGTAAAAGCTTAGATCTAAAATGAACAGTTAAATATATAAATTTCCCTTTAAGTACTGCTTAGTTGCATACCATAAATTTTGACATTATTGCTTTTATTTTCATTCATTTAAAATATATGCAGTTTCTTTTTCGGCTGATTTGTTATTTAGAAATATGTTGTTCAATTTCCAATTATCAAGATATATTTCAGATATTTTTTCTGGTATAGATTTCTAGTTTGTTTCTGTTGAGGAACATACTTTGTATGATTTCTATCCTTTGAAATATACTGAGACTTGTTTAATGGCCCAGCATATGATTTACTCTGGTGAATGTTTCACGTGCACTCAAAAGAATGTGCACTTTTCTATTGATGAGTAGTGTGATGCACAAATGTCAATTCAGCTGACTTGGTTAATAGCATTTTCAAGACTTTTGTATCCTTATTAATTTTTTAAATGGTCTATCAATTACTCAGAGAGGATTGTTGGGATCTACAACTTTATGGACTTGTCTATTTCTGCTTTGGTTTAACCAATTATTGCTTCAAATATTGTAGCTCAATGCTAGCTGCATATATCTTTAGGATTCTTAAGTCTTAATAAACTTACTCCTTTATTATTATGAAACATTTTTTCTTATTTCTGGTAATATTCCTTGTTGTCTATTTTATCTAATTTTAATATAGCTGTTCAAGATTTTCATTGATTAGGGTTTGGATGGTATAGCTCTTAAAATCCATTTATTTATTTATTTATTTATTTACTTACTTTTTGAGATGGAGTCTCACTCAGTCACCCAGGCTGGAGTTCAGTGGCATGATCTCAGCTCGCTGCAACCTCCACTTCCTGGGTTCAAGCGATTCTCCTGCCTCAGCCTCCTGAGCAGCTAGAATTACAGGCACCCACCGTCACACCTCCTGGCTAGGTTTTGTATTTTTAGTAGAGACAGGGTTTCACCATGTTGGCCAGGTTGGTCTTGAATTCCAGACCTCAGGTAATCTGCCTGCCTCAGCCTTCCAAAGTGCTGGGATTACAGGCATGAGCCACTGTATCTGGTCTTAAAATCCATTTACTTTTAATCTATGTCCTTATATTAAAATTAGATAGCATAGATAGCTTATAATTGAAATCTTTCCCTTTAAACACAACTTAAAATTCTCCAGGGGTATTAAGGGAAGCTTGCAGACATAGTGATATAGGAAATCTGTCCTTTAAACTGTCAGTTGTATTCCACCCCATATTAGATCAGATTTCTTAATGCCACTGCGGCCCAAGAAAGTTCTAACATGTTCCAAAGCTTTTATATGTTTATATTTTCGCTTTCCATGTCAGTGTTTAGAGTAGGACAAAGGTTCAGACAGAAGTCTTACATGAGATTGCATTCAGAGGAGCTAGACATATTTTACTATATTTAAAGGACCCTTTGAGGAAAAGAGGAATATTTTAAAGAACTAGTTAATTAATTCTAAAAAAATTTCCACCAAAAGCCTAGCCATATGTTGACATTTATCATTCCTAGCATATCTCCTTCTGTCATGTAGATGGTAACTTTTCATCTGGTATAATTTTTCTTACTCCAAAGAATTTCCCTTAAATTTCTCATAGTACAGGTTTATGGATAACTATCTCATAGTATATATGGATGTATGTGTGTGTGTATATATGTGTGTGTGTGTGTGTGTGTGTATATATATATATATATTTAGAGAAAAAGGTCTCACTCTGTTACCCAGGCTGGGGTGCAGTGGTATGATTATAGCTCACTGCAGCCTTGAACTCATAGGCTCAAGGGATCCTTCTGCCTCAGTCTCTTGAGTAGCTGAGTCTACACGAAATTCTTAATCTTTATTTTTGAGAGATATTTCTATGGCGTATAGAATTCTAGATTGATAGTGTTTTATCCCTCCCAGCACTTTAAATGATCTCACTCCAATATCCTCTGGCTCGCAGCACTTCTGCTGAAGAGTCAGCTGTTTTTATTAGGTCTGTTCTTCCAAACATGTCTCTCTTCTTTGGCTGCCATTAAGATGTTCTATTAGTCACTCATCTTAAGGAACTTGATTATCATATTCTTTGTAATTATTGTATTTATGGAGTTTATCGAGTTCTTTACCAAAACTGGAAGAAATTCAGTCATTATTTCTTCAAAAGTTTGTTTCATCTTCTTTTCTCTCTTCCCTTTCTGGAATGTTAATGACAGGTATATTAGTATACTTTATACTGTCCAACAGCTTACTGACATGCTGTTCAGGCTTTTTTTTTTTTTAAGTTTCTCTTTGTTCTTGGTTTTAGATCGTTTCTATTGATACCGCTTAAAATTAATTTTTTTCTTCTTCTGTGGTATCTAATCTGATGCTCATCTGGAGAATTTTTAATTAACTTTTAATCTCTCAAAAATTTATCTGAGTGTTTTAGAATCTTTCATTTCTCTTACCATCATGTTCACGGTTTTCCTTGTAGCCTTGAGTGTTTGGGATATATTTATCTTAGTAGTTTTAATGTGCTTCTTTTGCTAATTCCCTTATCTTCATTATCTGCAGGTCATTTCTATTAACTGATATTTCTCCTCATTATTAATCACATTTACCTGCTCCTTTGTATATATCGTTTTATTTTTAAATTAACACCAGGTATTTTTAATTCTCTCTTGTTGAATTTAGGACTTTTTATTTTCCTTCAAAGACTGTTGGACTTTTTATGACAGACAATTACTTATTTGTGGATTAACTTGACTTATTCAAGGTTTTTTAAAAAAGATGTTTTAAGGGTTGCTCCACAGTGGCCATTAGTCATGCATCACTTAACAATACATCTGATATGTTCTGAGAAATGTATCATTAGGTGATTCTGCCATCGTGCAAACATTACAGAAAGTACTCGCACAAACCTAGATGGTACAGCCTATCCATACCTAGGCCATATGGCATAGCCTATTGCTCTAAGGCTTCAAACCTAAATAGCATGTTACTGTACTGAATACTGTAGGTAACTGCAACACAGTGGTAATTTTTATAAAACTAAAAAGATGCCATTATGTGACACACGACTACATTCTAGTGCTAACTGAGCCTCATCCCAAACAAACTGCTTTCCTGGGGTCTCCATTTAATGTCTCATGGCTAGAATAAACTTAAATAATTTCCGACAACACATGAGTGCTGGGAGTTTTTCATCTAATAGAGTCCTGTAATTGTTATTTCCTTGGAGTTTTATTTTGTTCTGCCATTTGGTGTTTCATAAAGATCAATAATTAACCGAATTCTCAAAGGGAAACCTATGTATTAGGCCGGTGCAAAAGTAATTGCAGTTTTTGCTGTTAAAAGTAATTACTTAAATAGATTTTATGAGTATTCTCCAGTTAGTTTCTTCCTTTGGGGTACTCTGTCTCATAAATGATAGCCATCTTCTTTCATCTTCTTTTCCTGAATTCTGACTTCTGTCTTTTTCACTTGGCAAGACTGCTGGTCTCAAATTTTTCTTCTTTGTGCTGCAGTCCAGCATTCACGCAGAAAGCCCACAGGATGGCATGGTTCATTCATTTGTTTTTCTTTTCTCAGGGATTGCTGTGCACTGCCTGTTGTCTCATACATGAAAACTAATTTTTTTTTCTCCACATTTTATCCCATTTTATAGTTGTTTATGTTAGGAGGGTAATTCCAATCCTCTTATAGTCTCATGGCCAGGACCAGATGCCAAGAGGCAAATTTTAGTTTGTTTTGCCACAGCTGTATTCCCAGTGCCTAACAGTGACTGGGTTATAACAGATGCTCCCTAGATGTTTGCTGAAGAAATGAATGATTATACCCTCAGATGTTACAAGGGTGGCAACAATGGTGCTGATATGCAATAATACCGAAAGAAACCAGGAAAGAGTGCAACTTTCTACAGTCTGAAAGAAATCAGTCTGGGCCACATTCCTTGACGGAGGGTCAATTGCTAATGATACCACCTGAGACACTGAGAATTTTGGTGATAAATTTACCACTGCCATGATTAGGTGTGATTCCATGCATTTCTAATCACCCCAGTCTCCATGCACCCAGTGGTTGTAGAAATTTTGAGCTGTATGTCTACCTTCTCACCAAGTGCAAATAATGAATGCAGAAAACACCTAGCACATTCCTAAACATTTGCTCTCTGAATCAAAGATCAATTTCCCAAGCAAAGCAGGCCTTGGTTTCAGGTTTGACTGAACTAATTCTAAAATATTTTTGTTCATTTTCTACTATTTGTCTTTTCGTGCTCAATTTGAAAGAATTCCTTGTCAGTTATAGATGTACTCCTTTTACTTGTTACCCAGATTATAAATATTGTCCATTATTTGTCTATTAATTTTGTCTTTTCAAAGTTAAAATTTTTAATTGTATAGGGCAAGTTAAATGTGGGTATCTCTTAGAGTTTCAGGATTTCCTATTTTGATTTAAAAGTTCTTTTTATGAAACCAAATTATAGACTTTTAAAAACATTTAGGCCTTTAATCTGATTGGAACTTAATTTTGTATATCTGTACAATGAAACTGACATTACGTCTTTGTAGATGAAGAGTTAGTTATGCCAGCACTGTGTTCTAAGTGTGTTACCCTGCCCCTGGTGTTTCTCATGTCAAATACTTGTTTATATTGGAAGCTTCTTCCAAATTCTCCAGTTTTTCACCACTCTCTTTGGTATTCCTATGCAAAGTTTGATGATTTTAAGCTTGGACTATGGATTCAGAAAGCCTGTGATTCATATCCTGTTTATACCATTCACCATGACGGATGTTGAAAATTCCTCGATTTTTGTGTCTCTGTAAAGTATAGCTAACATTTGTACCTACCTCATAATAGAGACACAAATTTAATAAAGTAATTACAATACCTGGTACATTATAAGTACTCAAACTGTTAGCTATTACTGTTGTTGAGTTGAATATAATGTCTTTCTTATGCGCTTTCACTTCAGGTGAAAAAGTATACATTACTATGCATTTTGAAATGCTTCATGGCTACACTCAGGTGTTTATTCTTATATATGACAATTCAGATCATTTTACCAAGTGTTTAACACTAACATTGTTTCAGAGATCAAATTAGGATTGTATTAAAGTTTGATATCATTTCAAATAATTGACATTTTAAATAGTTTTCTTATTTAATATTACACCATTTCTTTAATTTTTTCAAATCTTTAACAAGCTCTTATAGTTTGCTTTATTCAGTCTTCTGGAGTTCTTGTCAGATTTATTTTAAGCCTTTTTATGTTTTTGTTCTTATTGTGAATGGAATATTTTCTCCATTTTCACTTCAAGGTATTTATATTGGTAAAGAGAAAAGCTATGGATTTCATAATATATTTCTTGTATTTAGCCATATTAAGATATGTTCTTATTGAAGTAGTTTTTAAAAAAACTAATGTCTTTTAGGTTTTTCAGGAATAAAATTATGAGAAAAAGGATGTAGTTTTTAATTTTATTATATAGTTCTTATTCCAATGATTTGGTTTGGTTGCACCTTCTTCAAGAATGTATTAAATATTAATGGTGATGGTGAATATTCTTGCCTGATACTTGACTATAATTGAAATGGTTTTATTGTTTGCCATTTAGAATGGTTTTCACTGATGGTTGGTTCTTGGTAAATAACCTTTAGCATATTTAAGCAATTATTTATTCTTACATACCAAGGATTTTTATTAGGAGCTGCTGATAAACTTTATCAGATCCCTTTTTCAGCATCGAGTGACTTAGTCATAAGGATTTCTCTATCATTTTGTAGATCTAATGAATTTTATTGATTGATTTCCTGATATTTAAATGCTGCAGGAATCATTAAACCTCACTTTAGCATATCATGATTTTGGTACATAGCTGAACTCCACTTGTTAATATTTTGCTTACAACTTTTATACTTACTAGAGAGATGGGTGTATACAGTATTTCACATTTTGCATTACTTGGGGCTACCAGTTACATCAATAACACAACTTTTAATAACATTAAGCCAACTTTAAAAAAATTGTTCTACACGTCTGATGATCCCCATAAAATTCTAAGCGTGTTTCTGATGAGATACATATCTAAAGGATTGGTTTGTTTTTCCTGTAATAGATAAATACGTATGTAATAATAAATACAGAGAAGAAAAGGTGGCTGTTAGTGGAAGAAAGATATAAAATAATAGAATGCTCCCAATTTATCAAGCAATAGAAATGAATGGTAGAAAGCATACATAGATACAGAGGCTGTTGTTTTGAATACAACCTCCACATGAAACTCATAATAAAAAAAACTAAATATACAAGATAAATAACGATCAACAAAAGACAAATACTGAAAAGATCATTACAGGAGGATGCTATGTGCAACTCTGTGGGCGCACACATCAAATCTAACAAAAATAGATGATCATATTCTCCCTTCCTGGTCAATGAGTAAGACGAGAACACAGGAGCCCGGTGGTGCTGTTAGAGGGGCCACAGCCTGTCTCTGGGCCCTGAATTCACCTAAGAATAATTTAATTTGGAATCAGACAGACCTGGGTGCTGCTCCCAGCACTGCATTTATTGAGTCAGAGAAAACGTGAAAACACAGATGGTATAGAGCACAGTGGAAAGATGATTAAATATCCGCATCGAAAAAGCGTCCAGATGGTTCACAGCTCAGTTCTCTCTAACCTTGAAATAAATCGCTCCACAGGACTCAGCTGTGTCAGCATTTTTTGCATTAGGCTAAACTGACCCAATGTTTTGCATTTCTAGTCTTTATTTTAGGGCAAATGGAGTGGCCTCCAGGAGTAACCAGGTGATATTAACGATGGACTCACAGACATGAACACAGCATATGAAGCTGTGGCATCCTTCTCAGTCATGGAATGACGGCCTCAGCCCCCGTCTTACAACTGCAATGACCATAGTTACAACTGCAATGACCATAGCTACAGCTGGATCCTGTATGCAGTCTAGAAATTATTTAGTTTGGAATTTGACCAAGCTGAGTTCAGCTCTCAGGACTATCAGGTACCAGCTATGTGACTTAGAAAAAGGTTTTTTAAAAACCTCCTTTTTCCAGTCTTTAAAATAATAATACAGTACTCAAGTTCACAGAGTTTCTAAGGATTTCAGTTAAATAAGATAATGAATGCAGAGTGTTAGGATACTTCTAGTCACACCGCAAGCACTCAAATATCAACTATTAGTGAATTAACTCTACATGTACCTTGCAGTGCATTCTTCCTCAAAGTGGCTTTGGTTTTCTGCTCCACAATCTGTTACTCTTCCACCACAGTTTCTGAGTCCGACATCTCCCTACCCAGGAGCAAGGCTTGAAAAACCCCCCGACAACAGAGACAATTGCTTTAATCCCATCTGCCTGTACATCATGAAGCCAAGTGTTATCAATTCTACTCCTGTAATGTAACTTAAAGGCATTGCCTTAATTTAAGACCTCCATCACATTCACCTGCACATGAAGCAGCCACTGTAGATGTTTTGTCTATAATCTTTACCTTCTCCAAACCCCTTTTTTATTGGTTACGGTTATCTTCCTAAAGAACAGTGGCTTGGTCCAGCTCAAAAATTCTAACCCAGGTCTTGTGATGCATGGTGACATCTTGTCCCTGAGTAAAGAATCTTGCTATGAGTGCCTCAAATTGTTGATGTGGCTGATGATTGTATGACCTACTGACATTGAAAAAATGCTGATCTGTTTCTGAATCAAGAAGTTTTACTCATTTTCTTGTATAGACATTTGAGCCTGTATGTTGCAATTGGTAGCCAATGATTGTAGGCCCTGTATCATACCCTCCAACGAAAAGGACACTCAGATATAAGGAGTCCCCTCCCTTCTCTTAAGCTTCCTTATAAAAGACTTCCAACTTGTAACAGACTCTGGAACACTCTCAACTTTGTTTGTGTGTCTTCCTGGGATGATCCTGACATGTGGCTTCCAATAAACCTTTTATCAAATTATTTCTGCCTCAGCAGCCTTAATTTCTGCCAACATTACGGTGTAGCCAGTAGGCTTTGGAGTGACCTCCCTGGACCATCCAGCACGACTTCCAACCTTCATGCAGACCCTGGCAACAAACCCATTGTGAATTTGATGCCCCTGCTGGGTGCTACAGATGAGTTCTTCTTGAAATCAACCAACTTCCTGTCTGACCCAACTTCCTGTCTGGGTCAAAGTTGTGATTTCATTGAAGCTGGCTTTCTCCTTGCCTAGAAAGTACAATATCTTTTTCAGAATGAGTGTCGCTGTTACAAATCCCAGGTAAGAGTTTTTGTTGAATTCTAGGTCAGGGTAAAATAGCGCTGTTAATTTTTCCCTTAAGGTTTCTGGCGAAAGCACCTTCCCTTAGTGAATGCATGAGGGGCACTTTTGCTCCACTGCATAGCTGGTCTCTCCCAAAACAATCACGATGGAAAGGAGGTCTTCTAAGACTGAGAGTGCACTGCCTCTAATCAACACCAGCTGGTTTTATGCACAATACTTTTGGTCCTTTTACCTGAAAGTGCTTAGATAAGTGGACCCACCTAACCTGGCACGGTCATAAGCAGCAACGTCCAAAATGGGGATCTTCTGAAATGCCTAAAATGATTTATCTGGGCACACAATTGGAAAAAGCTGGATTTAGAATCAGGCAAATTGAACAGGACACCTACTTCCAATAGCACCTAGAAGCTTCTAAAAGAAATTTTAAAAGAAAAAATTGTCTCCATTCAAGAGGTAAACAAAAGGATATTCACCACTATCTCTGCACTGAAAAAGACTTCAGAGACATTGTCCCTTTCACCTTCAACTGCTCCTCATCCCTCGCCCCTCTCTGCTTGTTCCCTCAGCTCCCATACATTTCTTAGGCAGAGATTTTTGGAGTTTCACAATGCACACATTTCCTTCTCTCTCAAAAGACAGAAATGTATAAATTTGGAACAGAAGGAGCAAATGGAACAACTACAGCATGAGAATGACATTATTGAGATGATAAAAATACAGATCTAACAAGTTTTTTGTAAACTGAGACGAATGAATGATACCAATTGATTTATTGCAAGCTTTGCCAGCCACCATTTATGATCCCAATCTTCCACTGGCATTGGTAAAATAGATTCAGCCACTCGCATTAAAATAGAATGCTTAATTGGACAATTAATAATCTAAAAGAAAAAGATAGATAAATGGTTAGAAAAATTAGGCCCTCAGGTCAAATAAGTCAGAACCTTGGGCTCAGAGCAATCATGTATCTGTGTCTAGCACAAAAATGTTGCTTTTTCTGTGACAAAGGCTGAAAGGAAAAAGCACACCCCTCTGAAAAAGAGAGAAACTGCTAAAAGTTTTTCCCCACCTGCATTTGCTAATCAAACAAGACCAGCAAACAAAAGATAAATATATTACTAATTCAAGACCACTTGGAGATTTTGTCTTTATTATACAATTTGGTCAGTTTTTAGCTAAAATATAAACATTAAAAATGTAAGTCATTTGAAACTTATAAAAAA
Organism: Cacajao melanocephalus; assembly: GCA_963573385.1. Taxonomy (NCBI): domain Eukaryota; kingdom Metazoa; phylum Chordata; class Mammalia; order Primates; family Pitheciidae; genus Cacajao; species Cacajao melanocephalus. The sequence continues at coordinate 13,593 of CAUYLG010068838.1, read as the reverse complement.
ATGGCAAAAGAAGTTTTTAAAAACCAAACTCACATGAGAACTGCTTTAACCAAACTTTTGGTCTGCAGCTTTCATTAGATTACCCATAGGGGCAAAAAAAGTTTAGCCATATGAATAGGTCCCAGTTTTGTCAGAAATATAATTTGGATCCAGCTGTCTTTTATCAATTGTTAAGTTTGTATTACTATCTCAGAACTAAAATTCTAAAATGAAAGCTATGAAATCTTTGTGTTTGTGTATGTTTAGATGTATTTATGCTTATTTACATGTATTAAATGTTGTGTCTATCTAGTACCAAATCTACATAAACAAAAAAGCACTCATAAATTAGTAAACACAAATAGTTTCCAAGTTCACATGACTTAAGTAAATCCTTAATAAACAAGCTGGTTTTTAAATTATTGATAAAATAAAAGTAGAAATGTCTTCAAAATTGTCTGCGCACCTTTTTGCCTCATTACACTTGGAAGACATTTTGATGTTTGTCTCTGCTAGATGTTTTTAAATGTCAGGGTTTGGCACAAAGGTTATAAAACTACAAGCCCAGCCAAAACCAGAATGATTTTTGTGTAATTTTTTGATAGGTCAGACTAATTTAATCTTGTTGGTTAAATGAAAACAGCTGTATCTTCTGAGTTGTTAGTGAAATATCCATATATTTAACCTTAAACTTCGTCCTTAAGCAAACATCTGCCATTTGCAGTCCATAAAAATGGTTAGCAAGGAAATAACTTGAAATAATGGCTAGCTTTGTCTAATATCTCAATTTTCATGAGCAATCCAGGTAAACTGTTAAAAATAAACAAATTAGGTAAATATAAGTGGGATAAACTTGCATAAATAATTTTTAATGTAATTTTCAATCTTAAAGTTATGTTTAAATAATAGATACTCATTAAATTGATGGTTATTATTTCCAAATAAAATAACCAAACTACACTATAGAAAAATATATTTCTAAAAATTATAAATAAAGGAGCTATCTGTATTTAAAACAATTGGGTATGCTTTTGTGAATAAAATGGAAACATTTACCTTTCTCTGTACCTAAATTCTCCAGAATTTGTAAACTATACCTCAACAGTTAAGGCCAAAATAATGATTGTCCAGAGACTGGAGATTGATTTATTATTCAGGGGAAGAGCTTGTAACTTCATGTCGTGATCTACCCTGTGTTGCTTGCAATCTGGCCCACATGCAATGACAAGGTTTGTTCTCCCCACTCAGGGACATGGCTTCTTGGGAATGAGCCTTCCCAGAGTGAGGAAGGAAAGAAGGAAGGGAGGGAGGGAGGAAGGGAGGGAGGGAGGAAGGAAGGAAATCTACTCATCAATGCTTCCATTATTAGGTTTTTTTAATCAAAAGAAGGAAATGATACCCTACAGGTCACATTTGGCAAACTTCCAAATTAAGTCACTGGGGGAAGAAATCTTGTGTGTCATGGCAACATCTTGACGCTAAGTAAACAGTCTTATTGTGAGCTTGAAACTATTGATGTGCTGATGACTACGTGATCTACTGACGTTAAAAAGGATGCTGATTTGTTTCTGAATCATGAAGTTTTACTGATCATCTCGCATGTAGGCATTTTAGCCTCTGTGTTGCAACCTGTAGGCAATGATCGTAACCTCTTTACTGTCCTCCTTCATGATAAAGGACAACTCCGATATGAGGAGCCCTCTTCTCTTCTCTTAAACTTTCTTATAAAAGTCTTCTGGCTTGCAACAGATTCTGGAACATGTCCAACTTTGTTGGTGTGTTTGCCCAGATAGATTCTCACATGTGGCTTCCAATAAACCTTTCTTACATTATTTCTGCTTCAATAGCTTTAATTTTGGTGGATACCTTTCCATTTGCTACAAACTAAAGACTACACCACAATGGAATTTTCCTGAACACCTCTCTCCATCTTTTCTCTAAACCTTCCAGCCAAAACTTTTCAAGCCCCTCCCAAAACAACCTACTAACCACATTGTCTACCCCTAAAATGTGGATTTATCCATGCTTTTCATTTTGCCTGTTATGCCATTTCCTACTTTTCTCCCATATTCAAGGACTGCTGAAATATTCCTTCTGCAAGGCTCTATCTAGAGTTCATGGCAATCCTCTTCCTTCTTTCTCACCTTGTTCTCATTGCACACTCTATTACCTCTGTTGCAAACTATATTATGTTGAAACAACTACTTCTTTTATATACAGGCTGAAAGCTACATAAGAGTAGAAATCTGTGTTTTATTAATCACTGTATCCACCCACCACCTAGTGTAGTCAGGGCCTTTCCAGAGAAGGCCTTCCCTGACTCTCACATGACAGAGCATGCGTGTGGTGGAGGAGTGACGGTACATCACCCTTAGCCTGCAGGAAATAGTAGCTCTGGGGCCAGAAAGATTAAATCACTACTGTATTTCTTCTCAGATCTTTTAAAGACAAAAGTATAAATACTCATCTACTGTACTTATTCATTATTTTATTTTATTTTGAGATGGAGTTTCTTTCTGTTGCCCAGGCTGGAGTGCTGTAGTGTGATCTTGGCTCACTGGAGCCTCCACCTCCTGGGTTCAAGCAATTCTCCTGCCTCAGCCTCCTGAGCAGCTGGGATTACAGGCGTGTGCCACCATGCCTGGCTACTTTTTGTATTTTTAGTAGAGACTAGGTTTCATCATGTTGGCCAGGCTGGTCTTGAACTCCTGACCTCAAGTGATCTGGCTGCCTCAGCCTCCCAAAGTGCTGACATTATAAGCGTGAGCCACTGCACCTAGCCTCATCCACTTTAAAAAATGAAATCATAGTCTATGAGGTAAAAGTTAGAATAAAAGTAAGTAAAAAAATACTTGTTTTCTGTTCTGTCTTGTAGTAAGAGAAGTAGAAAAAGAAAAGGCAGGAGAGAGAAAAGTAGGACAAGAGAAAATTACAAAAGAAAAAGGGAGAGAGAAAGACCATCTAAGACCCAGGAATGAAATGAAATAATGACACAGGGGGACAGAGAGGATCCTGGGAATGGTAGAGACAGAAACGAATACAGATGATACAGGGACACTCTGTGCTACGATTTCTCACAATGTGCAATGTTCTTGCAGAAGACATCGAGTTTTTATGCCACCCTATTGTTCCTGGACTAAAAGGGTTTCAAACTCAGAGGTTAGTCTGGTTAGAAGTCAGCAAGCGTGGGTCACTGCAGGACTGGTCAGCCATGTCCTGTCTGAGGGGCCAGCTGCCTCCTAGCTCCAGCCAAATTTTGCTCTCTGCGAGAAAATGAGGATCTTGCTACTGCCAGATCTTTGTGTTTTTCAAGAGACGCCAGAAATCTGGGTTTTAGTTTGTAAAAACCACTCTGTGGGCCAAACAAAACATTTCAGTGGGCATGATGAGCTGCCAGTTTCTGCCCTCTCAACCGTACACAAAAACACGGCTGTTTCCCTCCATGGCTTTCACTGACGTGCTAAGTGAAATCCAGCCTCAGATTAGAGATGGCCCATGGGCCATTGCTGGCCCACTGCAGTTAAAGCCACTGTCCTGGTTATCAGCAGTCAGCGAACTCAGGACAACAGGAGCTGAGACCCAGGCCGACTCCACTTCCCCGAAGCCAGCCTGTTCCTGGCTGAGATGACATCTGTCAGAGCACCCTGTGCTTCCTGTCCAGCAGTGCACGAGGCTCTGTGCAGAACAGAAAAGAGAAAGACGCAAGGAAGTGGGCTTCCTTTTCCTTCCAAAGTTACCCCGTTTCAGGGCAGAGAGGACTGAGCACGAGGCACTTGAAAGAAATTGAATAAAACAGAACGAATTGAGAATTATTGATGCTGAGTTCAAGGATCCAGTGGAGTTTACTTGAAGAAGTGAAAAGAAAGTCGTCCTGAGTTATAATCTCACCTACATTCTGCAGTTCCTCTGGTAGCACAAACAGGCCTATTATTTGTTCTTCTTATTTTGAATGAGTCTAATAATACTTGCCTATTTATGTCTCTTTCTGTGAGGAGTCAGAATTAATGAATTTTTAGAGATGGAAATAAAAATTCAAATTCTACATCAATGATTGTATCAAATCAAGAGGGATACAAATTAGAGAAAATACATTTCATTTAGATGTTAATTTAGTCATTAAGATAAGCAATTAAAACAAATAAATTCGTCATTAAAACAAGACATAAAAATGGAGAAAGCCTGACATAAGCATAACAACAGAATGCTTTTTTTAAAATAATCGACTTATTTTCTCTTTCAAGAATTTCCAGGAACTGTCTACGGCTCTGACATATTCATTGTGAGAGGCAGTCTGCTGTTTTTTGAAAGATGGAGCCAAAAATTTTAAATCCTCATTAAAATTGTTGAATAAACGGCATTGAAATGGCAATTATGAAAATCACTGTGCTAGAAAATAATACACAAAATTTCACCACCCAACAAGATTATTTTCATGGTTCAGTGTTCACTTTCTAGCCTTTCAATGTATATAGTTGTTAATCAAAGTATTATATTGTATTTTCAAAATTTAATGTAATATCAATATTTTTCATATCACTACATACCCGCCATAGCTATTATTTTAATTGATACATCATATTTTATTGTTTTAAAAAAGTGATCTCATTTTCCTGGTTTCAAGTACTTTCACTATTGGATTAATAAATAATGCTGCAACTTTGTACATTTTAGATTATCTACTTATGAAGCATTCCCCGGAGCAAATGAAAATGCATCAATATTGTTGTTGCTCCTGAAATGTACTGCTAAGTTGCTTTCCAGACACCTGGCAGCATTTAAACGATACCATGAATGACTATATAAATCTTAACGCTTCTTGTCACCACTAGCATTATCAATAAAATGGGCCTATACAGCATGAGTGACACAGGTCAATATGGTGATTCGTTCTGAACTGGTGTGTTAGATCCACAGCACTACCAGTGGCGGTTAAGCCAGAGGATTGTTCCTAGAAATTCTTAGTTTCCTCATCTCATAAAAGAAGAGTTTGAAAGATACAATCTCTAAAGACTATTTCAGCTTTAAATATCTAAATCTTAAGCACGGGTTAAACACTGTATCCTTCTGATAATTTTTGCTCTATTATGTTTTAGAAGAATTGGAGAGATGGTATTATATTTTTATAAGAATTAAGTCCCCAAGAAATCCATTTAATTAAATTCAGCAAAATGTATTAAGGCTATTTTAGGTATACTTCTACTGGAAAGGAGGGAAGGAAGGAACAAAGGAAGGAAAGAAGGAAGGAAGAAGGGAGGGAGGGAGGGAGGGAAGGAAGGAAGGAATGAATGAAGGAAGGAAGACAGGAAGGAAGGAGAAAATGAGGGAGGGAGGGAAAGAGAAAAGAAGTCAGTGTTCTACTCAGAAGAGAAAAATTCATGAGAACTTTAGGAACCAGGCAACCATTGGCCAAATGTCCAAAGACTCAATTTTGGGTCATGAGATATACTTGTGGTAGTTCATTTTTCAGGAAAAAAAGAACAAGATACATAACAGAACAAAGGCCATTTTATAATATGTGTTAACTTGTTGACAAGAGTCTTATAAGGAGCATAAAAATAACATTGTTTGACATTTAAAATATTGTTTTAAAAGGCTAAAGTGTAATGTCCCGGAATTTCTGTGATATCAAACATATAATTCAAGTAAAAGTGAGCTTAGGTTTGATTTTTTATTTATGTTTAGAATTCTGACAGTGCCTCTTGCTGTAATTACTAGCTCTGGATGACTCTGCCCCACTCTGAGATGCAGGCTACACTCAGCTTCGTGAGGGACGAACCTCAACACTAAAATGGTATGGATTCCACTGTCTGCTACTGCTGCCTGGACCCACGCAGCCACCCACATGCAGCAGCGTCCTTGTCATGCTCCTTTGGACTTGGTCATCCTCCGTCTTCCTTCGTAGAATCGCCCCACTCCTCCTGCCTGAGCCTTGAACCTGGCCCAGGCTCTCCTGTCTAGCCCAATGCTCTGGAATCCACATGTGGCATATACCCACGTTCCAGCTGTTCCATCTCTAATTCAGTCCTACAACATGCCTGAGGGGTAAGAATGGGCATTCAGAACTTGTACAGCTGGCTGGGGTCCTGCTGTCCCTGAGAAGAGAACAATGCCAATACCGGGAGGTAGATCCGAAGCTCTAAGTCATGACCCCAGGGCTGAACGCCCTTCCACACCTCTCACTCACATGGATATTTCTGGAAAACTACTCAACTCTATTATTTTGTTATTCTAGGACAGTCGTTCATAAAACACATAGCAATGGAGAGCCTACTATGTGCAGGTCATGGTGCTGAGCGCTGTGTGGGAGACAAAGTTAAATCCCAAACAGAACCTGCTCCAGTGAGCCTAGAACTGGGTGCAGCCTGGATAGCTGAGGACAGCTCCTTCAGAGGCAACGCACTTTGCTTTGGGGATAGCTGTACTTTCATTTGGTTCATTTTCCATAGAAATGTAAACAAACACTTCAAAATTTTTCAAAAGAGGAAGTGGATCAAGATATTCTGACAAATGTTTCCTAAAAATCAATTCTTAGCTACCATCAAATATGATATGCTATCAAATAATAGGGATCAGAGACTAGTCCACCATCAAAATATATGTATATATTTAAAACAAAAGATGTCCCCCAAACTGTGAACCATAATATAATCATTATAGAATTTTAAATGTACACACATATACAAACTCTTTTCTTCTTTTTTTTTTTTTTGAGATGGAGTCTCACTCTGTTTCCCAGGCTGGAGTGCAGTGGCATAATCTTGACTCACTGGAACCTCCACCTCTCAGGTTCAAGCAATTCTTCTGCCTCAGCTTTCCATGTAGCTGGGATTATAGGCATGCTCCACCATGGCTGAATTTTTTATTTTTAGTAGATAGGGTTTCACCACATTGGCCAAGCTGGTCTCAAACTCCTGACCTCAAGTGATTTGCCCGCCTTGTCCTCCCAAAGTGCTGGGATTACAGGCATGAGCCACCACGCCCGGCCTGAATTCAACAATCTAACATGTTTGTGGTGTTGTGAAATATTTCATGATTTCTACCATTTAGAGGCATGATAACGGATGACTGAATTAGCAAATTTAGTCAAAAGAAGTTGTTTGGGTAAGGCAAGGTGAAATACATTCATGTAAATACAGAACTTAGCACAAGTTCTGAATTTGCTTATTCACCAGTTATCTTTAAAGCTTTCTTGCTGGATTGACAATATTTGCAGTGATTTGCAGGCCCTTCCATCCACCTGTCCCAGGTAAGAGCCAATCACACTAAGCGCAAGAGCCAAGAAGAAGCTGGCTTTGGTACCTTGTAGTGACCAGTTATGAGGAGGCTCTGTTTTTATTGGCCGGGGAAGAAGAATGAGGTTATTAGAGGTCAAAGTTGTAGGGAATATTTTAAAATTCTGTTGACTACAGAATTTACCACTTCCTATCCATTTCTCAACTAGTTTAAGGCTGTTTGATAGCCCAACTTAGAAATTACAGTTGGCCTCAGATTGCTTTTGATCATTTATACAAGCTCACAGCTTCTGGAATTCAAATGAGGGCTCCCCATTCCCAGTCCAGCATCCTCCTCCAGGCTGTGGATGATCCTCCAAGCTCTGGCCTCTGTGGAACACCAGGCTTCACCTTCTCAATTCTTGCTCATGAAAACACACAGAGCATACCCATATTCTATTGCTGGATCTCACAGAGTACCCGTGTTCTGGGCTGGCAGAAGAAATCAGCTTTAATGTGGAGATAGAGCCACTGAGGCACAATAATAATAATAATTATTATTTTTTTCTTTGAGATGGAGTCTCTGTTGCCCAGGCTGGAGTGCAGTGGCACAATCTCAGCTCACTGCAACCTCTGCCTCCTGGGTTCAAGCGATTCTCCTGCCTCGGCCTCCAGAGTAGCTGGAACTACAGGTGTGCACCACCATGCCCAGCTAATTTTTTTTTTTTTTGTATTTTTAGTAGAGATCGGGTTTTACCATGGTGGCCAGGATGTTCTCGATCCCTTGACCTCATGATCTGCCTACCTCGGCCTCCCAAAGTGCTGGTATTACAGGCATGAGCCACCACACCTGGCCAAGGCACAATAATTTTAAATGACTAAGTGGCTCTGGAAATTAAATCCAGAACTGTGTTCTCAATTAGGATGGAGACCGCCAAAGGACATTTCTTGTTTTATTTTGAGTCTGTTTATAGGAGCATTTAAATGTAGCTTTGAGGAAAAAAAAATAATGAACCCATTAGGCTGTAGACATTTGGTGCTCAATAAATGTTTGCAAAATGCATGGAAAAATGACATTTTAAGGAATAAAAGATTACATTATATAGAATAAGCCAGCGAATTCGTGAGATGAGGATTTTTCTTTACCTATGGTGGTTTCTGAAGTCACCTTATTAAAGGGGACTTGGCTAAAATAACTTCAGTTAAAATATATGACCTGTCACAGCTATTGATTTTAGAAAGAGAAGGCGGTTCACATTCATGTATTTCATTGCTAAGTGCAGCTGTTATGTACAACACCCTACCTTTACTAAACTGACACGCTCACAGGAAATACTGATAACATTCTGACATTAAAATGCACTCATGCTCAGCAACAGTCTAATCATTTTATCCTCTTTATTAATATTAGAAAACCATTTCTGCAACATTAGTATTTCTAAGTGAGTTGAATCAGATTCTCTTAAGGAAGTAATTGTACTGAAGATGATTTTTTTAATGTAAAAATGCAGGCCCACTCATTTGTCCTAGGTCCTACTTTGCATAATACTATTTAATTCAATAAAGTGATTGTTTTTGGAACTACGCCATCATCCAACAGCACAAGGTCTCCCTTACACCTGCAGTCTATACTAAATCTCAGCAAACCTTTTAATAAAAATGTATCTTTATGCAAAAAAAGAAGTGAAAGAATTTAAATAGCAAGTTACATGTTCTTTAGGAGGGAAAGAAGGCAGAATAGCATTTCTGTGGGTCTGGGGATGAGGTGGGGTAAAGATGAAGCCATCCTTCCTTCTCCCTGGAACCCCACCTGAATGCTTCCACAGCCACCAGTAATCTGCAAGACTGAAAAGCTCATGCTCTAAGTCTGGGCTTAGGATCCTTATCTGGAAAACCAGGGAACCAATTAGCTTTTTTTTTTTTTTTACAACCTTCTGTAATCCCGGATTATAGGATTCTAGGATTTCTGTGTTTCTGATTCATACCAGAGCCCTGCTATGATCGGTCTTACTTGGGATTCACAGCCTGTTTCAATGCTTGCTTTTTAACATTGATTTAGCCTAAGTTCTGTCCTTTAATTTCCCCAGTGTCTCAAACAAGAAAAAAATCAACTGCTTAGAGCTGGAGATTTATTTATTCTAATAAGAGTCTGAACATTTTGTAAACAAACAAAATATCAATTCTCTTTAAATTGATTTTTGGTATATAACTCCAGCTAATGTTTCTAATGCATATATTTAGCCATACATGATCATTAAATCTTAATGTCATTCAAATCTTTGGGGTTGGGTACAGTGGCTCAGGCCTGTAATCCCAGCACTTTGGGAGGCCAAGGCAGGAGGATTGCTTGAGTACAGGAGATCGAGACCAGCTTGAACAACACAGTAAGACCATATCTCTACAAACAAAAACAAAAACAATTAGCTGGGCATGGTGGTACATGCCTGTAGTCCCAGCTACTCAGGAGGCTAGGGTGGGAGGATTGCCTGAGCTTGGGAGGTCAAGGCTGCAATGAGCCATAATTGCCCCACTTCACTCCAGCCTGGACACGAGTGAGATCATGTCTCAAAATATATATATATTTTGGAAAACAAGTTTTCCCAAACCATAAAGCAGTGGCATTCATATTGACTCAGTATTTGTTTTAAAGCATAAGCATCACTTAATATAATTAGGGCAAGTATAGTCACAGTGCCAAAGTTAATACTTCCTATGCACATGGAGATGAGCTTTTTTTAAATGGGATTGAGCAAATTCTCCTGAAGTATTCTACGTGCATTATTGCAATTGTTCTGTAAATGTGTCAAAGCCTTAGGACTTTATCATTTAATTATATATGATATGCAACACTTGTTTCCAACACCTGCAGAGAAATTTCCCGGACACTGAAAGAAACAGTGTTTTCATCTTATTAAATTAGTGTGGTTTCGATTTCACATTATCTTTGGTTGCTCAGCCTCTAGTATTACAAGTTTATTGCTTCTCCTCGGCTATGCTAAAAGTTGAAACCAAAAGTCATTTTCTGCTTTATTGACTTGCAGGAGGAAAAACTGAAATTATCCTGGTCATTAAAGAGAGTACTTACAATTTTTTTGCCTTCTATTAAGACAGTAGAAACATTTGTTTCGACATTCCACAGTCTCACTGTTCCTTTCTGTTCTCTGTAGATGAATTCTGTATCTGTAAGAGAGGAAGTAGAAAAAACTCCATGAAACATCAAGAAACTCATTCGGCTTTTTACAAACACTATGTAAAATAAAATCACTAATTTTGAAAAAAAAAAAAAGGTAGGCTCCCAGTCATCAAAGGGTCCTTTCAATATGGTGCAATATGCCCACCTCTTCTTAATCCAGCCTCACATGATGCTTCTCTCCTACTTCACACACTGACATAAAAAGCACAGGTGCACACAGAGAAAACCTTTGGAACAGCTAGAATGTTCTTGGGCAGGACGTGAAGAGCAGATTAAGAAAGCAGCTATTCCAAGGGGCCAAAGACAATTGCTAGTAAAGGGACTAATTTCCTATATCCAACTTTGGAATAAATCTGTATGCAAAATGCCCGAGGCCCACATCCGCATCCTGCAAAATATGCTTTCATCTGCTCCACGGGCTCCCCTAGCTGCTCTTGCTTGGAGGAGTTAGCTACTTCGCTGCCGTGAATACCTGTGAATCTATACATCTCATAGATTCTGAGTCTGGCCTCTTGTATATAAACAATGAAGATTTCAAGTATCCCTTAGAAAATTAGTAAAAATGCTTACTCAAAATAGTATGCATATGGGTATGTACATATATATCTCCTATGAATGAAAGGGTATATTTCTGAAAGGTAGGGTTGTATTTTAAAAAACAAACAAGAAATCAATGAGATAAAAACACTCCAACAGAAAAAAAAAACTGGCAAAATGAATACACCACGGAATTTTGTAAAACAAGACAAAAACAGTAAGTAAGTACATGTATAGACTCTTAAAATCATTAACATTCTGATGATGCAAAATAAAATCAAAGATATCATTTTGCAGCCACTATATTAGAAGAGAGTAAGAAAATTTCACATGGGAAAATTACTTTCTGAAATGTAGGGTTGTAGGTGGAGAGGCAGGGCCAACAGTGGGGAGAAGAAAAACACTATCTTTCTGAGTGAAGGTGGGAACATTGAGCCAGTTTGGTGGTAAAGGCATTTCACACTATCATAGTTGATGACTGAAAAACATTATGCAGACTGGATTAATTCAAAAGCAGAGTTGTTATAATTTAAGTATGTGTAGATTTTATGAGGAAAATGAAAGTCTATCAATATAATGATAATTTCATCATCTACATGGTCCTAGATCAATCTATTTTATGCATTATGTAAATTACATACAAAAGTTCAGTGCTAAAGTTGTTAACAGATGTTTAGATGAAATTGTTTTCATTTATTTTCCTGGTAATACTTTCACGTACGAATCAAATGAATCAAGTTTTTCTGTTTCTTAAGCAAACAGACCAAGGTGCACTTATCAAATGAGCTATCTCCCATTAAAAGCACTCACGTGGAAGCCTCTGCAATCATTTCAGTGAAGTTGTCCTTATATAGCAAATTTTAGAATATCTTTTTTAGAAAGCACTTAAATTTGTTAGTTATAGAAGTTGCAAAAAAGGTCATGACTTAATTTGATTGTCACCTTCTCTTCCTTTGTTCACTAGCTTTTGCTCTGAATGAATTTCTAAAACTCAAGTCTGCCATCAGTGGATGAAGATTTACTGCCTTTGACACCCCCACAAGGAGTTCCAAGTTCTCTGCTTTTACCCCACCCCAACATTACTGATCACAGTGAAACAATGATTGTTTAAGATCATTCAGTGGGAGCTGAACAATGAGAACATAGGAAAGGGAACAACATACACTGGGGCCTGTTGCCGAGGGTCAGGAGGAGGCAAGAGCATCAGGATAAACAGCTAATGCATGCTGGGCTTAATACCTAGGTAATGGGTTGACAGGTGCAGCAAACCACCATGGCACATGTTTATCTATGTTACAAACCTGCACATCCTGCACATCTATACCGGAACGTAAAATAAAATAAGTAAATACATAAAAAAGATTATGTAGTACTGCATTTGATGTACATAAAACCAGCTTGTTTCAATGAAAACCAATGAGACCACTTCTGAATGAGAACATATGATTGCTTTCTTTCTCCTGAATTTTATCATTACACTATTTTTAATGGTTTTATCACATACTGATGTATTCTTAAACACTATGGTGTTTAGTTTTCTTTGCATTTGAGCTTAATAAGGTGATATTTACTGTGTTTCTCAGAAATTTATATTATATCGTATTTCTAAGGTGAATATAATAGTCCATACGGTCTTGGGTCTTAGTTCTCACTGATGTACATGATTCAAGTGTATACCACAATGGATGCCAGTCATTTCTAGCTTTATTGTTATTACAAACCATTCTACCACGAATATTCTCCTTTACATCTTTTGCTACAAACATAGAAGGCTTTTTCTTTTTTTTTTTTCCTTTTTTAAAAAATTTTTGAGATGGAGTTTTGCTCTTGTCACCCAGGCTGGAGTGCAATGCCACGAGAGGTCGGCTCACTGCAACCTCCACCTCCCTGGTTCAAGTGATTCTCCAGCCTCAGCCTCCCCAGTAGCTGGGATTACAGGTTTGTGCCACGACACCCAGCTAATTTTTGTATTTTTAGTAGAGATGAGGTTTTGCCTGGGTTATGGGGATTCTTAACCTTGTAAGTTATTTTCAAGTGTTTATGGCACTTTAACAGGCGCCAATAGTGAATGAGTTCTCATAACTCACATCCTCTCTGAAACTTGCTGGTTTCAAACTTCTTACTATCTTCCAATATAGTGGGTGCTAAATGGTATCTTTGATATTATTTTGCATCATAGAGTGTTAATGACTTTAAGAGTCTCTTCATGTGCTTATTTAAAATTTTTGTTGTATTTTATAAAATTCATTGGTTTATTTATTTATTTTGCCTACATTTTTCTGTTGGAATGTTTTTATCTAATTGATTTGTAAGCAATTTTTTTATACATCCCATATGAAATTTTCATTAGTTTTATGTGTTGAAAGTGTATTTTCTTAGTTGTGGTTTTCATTTTCTTTATGAAACATTATGATATTATTAATAGTCAAAAATGTTTACTTTTATTGTGTTTCATATGCCATATATAATAAATATTTTCCTATTACAAAGTCATAGTAATAGTCTCCTATATTTTTTCTGAAACATTTTTTACTTTTCCTTTAAAAAAATTAAGCTTTAGGAGAGAGATCCAAGATGGCCGATTAACAACAGCTCAGGATTGTAGCTCCCAGTGAAAGCGCAGAGAGCGAGTGGACACCGCACTTTCAGACGAATTTTTGTTGCCCACAGACT
>CAUYLG010068835.1:0-34555 GCA_963573385.1 Cacajao melanocephalus | reverse complement strand
AAGTTTTTTCTGTTTCTTAGTTTTCCTTTGGCGGACGCCCCTTCCCCACAGAGCTGGACCTTCCCAGTTCGGCTGTGCTTGCTGTGAAACTCTCAGTCCTCAGCATTTCCAATTGCTGTTCTCCTTGTGGGGATGGGACCAACCGAGCCTGACTCAAAGGGCACCCGTCCCGTATACTCTGCACCGAGAGTACTTAGTTATTTTTAAAATTCCAATCATGAATTCCAAAATCCCTTATCAAATAAATCTTGTATCATTTATATTATTTGGCATAAAGTAACAAAATCCAACTAACAGTGGCTTAAACAAATGGGGGCCTTTTTTTCTCACTTTACAGGAAGTCATGGTTGGTAGGGTTAGCAGCATTTCGGTGTCTCTGTCCTGGAGACTGGAACTCTCTGGACCCTTCTCTCATGCTACCGCCTCATGATTCCAAGATGGCTGCTGAGCCTCTATGTTCGAAGCAGGAAGAAAGGGCGGTAAGAACCATGTCAGTTCCTTTAATCAGGAAAACAAACATTTTCCTCAAAACCTATCAGCAGACTTTCTCTTATGTCTTTTATTTTATGAGACAGAGTCTTACTCTGTTGCCCAGGCTAGAGTGCAGTGGTGAGATGTCAACTCGCTGTAACCTCTGACTCCCAGGTTGAAGTAATTCTCCTGCCTCAGTCTCCCGAGTAGCTGGGATTTCAGGTGTGCACCCCCACATCTAGCTAAATTTTTTTTGTACTTTTAGTAGAGATGAGGTTTCACCATGTTGGCCAGGCTTGTCTTGAATCCCTGACATCAGGTGATCCACCTGCCTCAGCCTCCCAAAGTGCTGAGAATACAGGCATGAGCCACTGCACCCGGCCCTCTTATGTCTTATTAGCTAGTACTGTCTCATAAGGTCACACCTAGTGCAATGGTGGCTGGGAAAGTATTTCATACTTCCTCTTTCTATAGCAAAAGGCAGCAGAAGAGAAGGGGTTTGGGAAAGGCCAACTTAGGTGTGTCTGTACACACTTTCCTCCCCTCCTGATGTTTTCAAAAGCTATTTTTGATAGATAGATAAATATATTTTAAATGTGTGTATATATTTAATTATTTATAATTAAACTTTATTTCACAAAAATGACATTGTAAATTATTAGGCCTTTTTAAGTCTTTTCATTTGGTTCCATTAATATATGATCTAATTAGTGCATTATTTTAATTATTATGTAGCAAGTTTTAATGGCTGATATTGGTAGAAACTTTTCTGTGTCTTTTTTATACTCCCTGTTGATGGTATTCTTATTATTTTCATACATACATTTTAGAATAATTTTGTGGAATTAAAATTACTTATTACGTTTTAGGCCAGGTGCAGTGGCTCATGCCTATAATCCCAGCACTTTGGGAGGCTGAGGCTGATTAATTGCTTGAGGTCAGGAGTTCAAGACCAGCCTGGCCGACATGGTGAAACTCCATCTCTACTAAAAACACAAAAATTAGCTGGGCACGGTGGCATGTGCCTGTAATCCCAGCTACTCGGGAGGCTGAGGCAGGAGAATTGCTTGAACCCAGGAGGTAGAGGTTGCAGTAAGCCAAGATCACACCATTGCACTCCAGCTCGGGGAATAAGAGCAAAATTCCATCTCAAAAAATATATATATTTATTAGGCTTTAGATCAGAACAATATTAAATCTATAAATTAAATTAAATCCAAATTTAATTCTATTGGTCACATAGACATTTCAGTGTTATTAAGTCTTTTTATCTTGGAATTGGTTCTATTATTTTTCCATTTACTTGAATCATCTTTTAAATGTTCTAACAAAGTTTTGAAGGTTTTCTTTTTAAAAGTCATATCATGTAGTTCCTAGCCATTTTAAGTTTGAAAATTTGGCTGGGTGAGATGGCTCACACCTGTAACCCCAGCACCTTGGGAGGTCAAGGTGGCAGATCATCTGAGGTCAGGAGTTTGAGACTAGCCTGGCCAACATGGTAAAACATGTCTCTACTAAATACAAAAATTAGCTGGATGTGTGGCATGTGCTTTTAATCCCAGCTACTCTGGAGGCTGAGGCAGGAGAATCATTGGAACGTGGGAGGTGGAGGTTGCAGTGAGCCGAGATCATGCCACTGCACTCTTAGCCTGGGTGACAGAGAGAGACTCCATCTCAAAATAAAATAATAAAAAAATAAACAATTATGTTTGGAAATTCATGATATGGTGTGTGTGTGTGTGTGTGTGTGTGTGAGAGAGAGAGAGAGAGAGAGAGAGGGAGAGAGAGAGACTATAAATCAGATCTCTTTTCTTGTCATATTGTCTAGCTGGTAATAAAGGGTAGTTAGGACTTGTCTTGATTTATGATTGTCTTGAAAATCGAACTGTGTCATTTAAATGAACTTCTTCTGTAAGTTGTAGATCTGAGACTTGCCTACACCCTCTTCTTTAAGGTTATTGGCCACTAGTTGATCAGTTTTCACCTTCTGTATCAGGTTGGATTTGATTGCAAGTAACAGCCAACTGAAGCAGCACTGCCTTAGATAAGAAAGGCTCGCATTACCAGGGTTGGTTCAGCCGCTCTACCAGGTCAGGAAGAGTTCAGTTTCTCTTCAGCTCCTTACTCTTCTGGGCATCATAGCCTTCCAGCTTAGACTGGTGGTCCACATGGTGACCAGAAGGCCAGCAGTAGCGATGCTGGCACTCTTCTTTATTCGTGTTCATTGAAGGAAATTGTTTCTTTCCCAGACTGCCCCTTCCCTGCTGCTGTCTCCCCCTTTCCCACAAACGTCTCTTTCAATCTCATTGGCCAGATTAGGTCCTTTCTCACCCCTGACCCAATAAGTATGGCTAGGGGTATGAAATGATACCATTTAGTTTAACCTTGAGCTAGGAGCCGTGGCATTGCCTCTCCCCAAAGCGGGTAGGCATCATATAGGAGGTGTGCGTATCCCCTACTCTCACCTCCACCACCAAATTGGAATCGTTACCAAGAGTTAAACAATGGATGTTGAGGAGGCAACTATACTGCCCAGCATACTTTAGTTATCACTTTT
Organism: Cacajao melanocephalus; assembly: GCA_963573385.1. Classification (NCBI taxonomy): domain Eukaryota; kingdom Metazoa; phylum Chordata; class Mammalia; order Primates; family Pitheciidae; genus Cacajao; species Cacajao melanocephalus. The sequence continues at coordinate 31,527 of CAUYLG010068835.1, read as the reverse complement.
TTTCTGGGACACCTGCCCTGCTGCCCTCCGTCCAAATTTGAAGTCCTTCCTATGTGTCTTTTCAGCACAGTAGGACTGCCCATTTACTTACAGAACAAGAAGAAAAAAATAGTTTATTTATAATCCAGTGGTCATCTTCTAAGGAGGGGGTATCTGGCTAATGGGAAGACCCTTTTGAGAGCTGAGATGTAAGACTGAAGTGGTCTGGCATACAGAAGGGAGAGTCATAGAGTGGAAGGGATGATCCTGGGCCAGTGGCCTCTCCCTGGGTTGAGAGACTTGAGGGTAGAGTAGGGTGGGGTGAGGAGTTTAAGGATTGAGGTGGTGAGGAGGACAAAGAGTTATGGGGAGAGAAGGGCTACGTGTTGTGAAGTGTAAACTCTGTACCTCCTGAGGTTTTCCCTATGCATTCTTCAGTGAAATCGCTTTTCTTACTTGCCTAATATGGGTGGATTTGTTTTAAGAGGTTTGCATTCAAGATGTCAGGGCAAGAGTGGGGGCTGGCTTTGGGATGTGATGTCATTTGGGTTTTACCTGCCCGTAACCCTCCTTAGATTCTAAATCTCATGAGAGCAGAGATCAGGTCTGCTTTACCTCTTTGCCTAGCTCAGTGCCTAGTACACAGGTACTTGGTGAGTATTTGTTGAATGAATGAATAAATGAATGGATAAACTTGGTAGAGTCAGAGAAATCTTTGTCACATCCCAAGTCTGCCATATTCACACGTGTGGAATGGGGGAAATGATAATCACCTTATAAGCTTATCATGAGATGTAAGTATAATTTAATAAATGATAACCACAATTATGATTATTAGCTCTTCCCAAATTTTGCCAACGAACCTACAAGTACTAATAATCACAACCATGAACATTTAGTGAACATTTCTTTTCCGCAAGATCCTTTGCCCTTTGCTAAGCACGTCACATTAATTACTTCCCTTAATTTTAATCCTCTCAACCATCCTGTAATTATCCAGATGTCAGCCGTTCCTTCAGGACATTCCAGATACCCAGCACCCAACAACATCTATCATTAATCAAAAGCACCAAAATCGAGATAGGGAAGGAAGGAAACTTTTTCTGGTCTGTTTCTTGCTCCTCCATTCTCTGGAGATGCACAGCTCAGTTGATCTAGTAAGATTGGATAGAGTGTGACTAGCAATTTACACTTAACAGCTACCCCAGAGCGAAGCATGATGGATTCTCGGTTGTTGTAGCAACGGAGATCACATGACCTTAGAGAAGGCAGAGGCGGAGCCTGTGGTCACTAGTGATGGGAAGCGTCAAGGGTGGATTTGTGAGCACCAAGAATCAGTAGGCTTTGTTTTCTGGCAGGGTCTATTCTTGGAATAGCTGAAAATACTGAAGGCTAAATTCAGACTCTTGGATGAGACTCAAAGATTGACTGATGAGAAGCTGAAGAGAGAAAAGGGCTTTGTTCCTGTTTGTATAGGTCCTCTGCTCATATTGAATATTTGGGGAGTTAGTTTTGTATTTCTAGAATAGGAATAATAATATCTGATCTCGCATTTCTCATGGAGTATTTAGAAGTTTAATGAAGTGATGTTCTGAATTTCTCTACGAAAAAATGCTACAGAGAAAAAAATTATTTCAGTTAAAAAAAATATATATATAAGCTCCATATGTATTCTGACATGCTGAAGGAAAGGTAATACTGACTCATTTAAGATTAATTTCTTCATGAGTTGCAGATCTTTGTTGTGCACTGAAATCTTCATAGTAATAAATTTATAGTTCTATATCATATATAATATAAATAAATGTATAGTTATAATTGTGGACACTCTTAGAGGCAGAATCACATGGCTGTTGCTGTTCTTCTTGGATTTCTGTCTTTTCAAAAAATATCAAAGGATCAATTTGATAATATAGTAACAATCTAATGAAGTTGTCATTTGCTTTACAAGTCAAAGGGATTGCTCAAACCTTAAAGCAACTGGTAAAGAAATAAAGTAACAAGAAAAGCTGACTGAGGATTTCAAACCCTCTAGACTAGAATAACTTCACTGTACAGAAATATTTTAATCAAAAGCAGTAGAAGATTTTAATCAAAGGTGATAATGCGCCATGCCTGTAATGCCAGCACTTTGGTAGGCAGAGGTGGGAGGAGTGTTTGAGGCCAGGAGTTCAAGACAAGTCTGGGCAACAAAGTGAGACCCTGTCTCAACAAAAGATTAAAAAATTAGCTGGGCATGCTGGTGCATGCCTGTGATCCCAACTACATGGGAGGCTGATGCAGGAGGATTGCTTGAGCCCAGGAGGTCAAGGCTGCAGTGAGCTATGTTCATGCCACTGCATCCCAGCCTGGGTGATAGAGCAAGATCCTGTCTCAAAAAAAAAAGTGATAATGGTTGTTATTAAGTTTTGATAGTTAAAAGGAACAAGCTTCAGTTGTCTGAAAAAAATTCCTTGTCATGGAATGCTCAATTATCCAATCGAGAGCTCTACTATAACTAATTTTAAAGAACTCAGCACCGGGACACCCATGCTGTGGTCTGAATTCTGCCACTAATGTGGTAGATAACCTTGAGAAAGTCACCTAATGTTGCTGGATCTCTGTTATCTGCCAACAGAAGAGAATGGAGTAATTAACTTCTACAGTCCTTTCAGCTCTAAGATGCTGTGATTACTTTCAATCATTTCCAGAAAACTTAGTGCTTATCTTTGGAACACTGCTAAGCAACAGCCTGAAATGAGAGCTAAAAATGAAGCAAGACTCACTACTGTTGAGTTACAATTATAGCCAACGCCGCCAACATCTATACTGCACTGAACCCTGCGCCTTACACTTTGCATTTATTGTCCATTTAATCTGCAAAACAACCTCAGAGATGCCCAAGTACAATAGCCTACATCTCAAATAAGGAATGAAAACAAATTTTGGGACTTCCAGGTTCCAGCCAACTGATCCTTATTTACATAAAGACAAATCTAAATCCTGTCGATGTCACTTTAGAATAGCACAAGGAGAGACGACTGCTGGGTTTGCTTTACATGGCTTTTTATCTACTTGAAGCATTTGGAAGTTTATCAAGCTTCAGAGCATAATTACAGATCAATTCTTAGTCTTCATCTTACTAGACTTTTCAGCAGCATTTGACATGGTTAATCGAAGTAATTCCTGAAACAATTTCCTTGTGGAGCTTCCAGGACCCCAGACTCATCTGATTCTCTTCCCATCTCTCTAGCTGCCTCTACTTAGCAGTGACCTTTGCTGGACTCTCCTCATCTCCCCAACGTCTGCTTGTTGAAGAGCCTTTTCTCTTCTCCACCTACACTCACTGCCTTGGTGATCTCATCCAGGCTTGTGGCTTTATATGTTGGTGATTCTAAAATTAAACCTCCAGTCCAGGTCTCTGCTCTGAACTCTGTAGGGGCCAAAGAAAAATTTCCCTTTTACTTCCTGAAGGTTTGCTGAAAAATCAACTGATAAAAGGCAGATTAGTAGGATAAATAGCTACAAATTTATTAATGTGCACGGAGAAGAACCACAGAATGATTACTCCTAAACCTCCCATGGGATTCAGAAGCTTATATACCATCTTGAGGTTACAGAAAGAATAAGGGCTTGGAGCATGTACTTTGGCGTGAAGTATTTTGGTTTTCTTCAACTGCAGACAAATATATTCAACTGCCAATTCAACGTCTTCACTTGGGTATCTAATGTCAAACTTAAAATATGTGAACTTTTGATTTTCTCCTCCAATCTCCTCCTCCAGTGTTCTAAAACGTGATAAAAGGCAGTACTGATTCACAACCTAGCTGTTCAGGCCAAAAACCTAGGATTCATCATGGCTGCCTCCTGTTCTCTTTCATGCCACATTTAATCTATCAGCAAATTCTGTCATCTCTATCTTTAAAAATGATTCAGAATCTAACTTATTGTTCACCAGTTTCATTGCCTCCATCTTAGTCCAAATCCCTAGCACTCCTCACTTAGGCTATTACAGCAACCTCCAATTGGTCTCTTATCTTTCACACAATATCCTACACAATATTACTCCTCCCAACAAATCTCTTCTCCAAACAGCAACTTGTGATTCCTTTAAAGTGTACATTGATCCTGTGCAGTGGCTCATACCTGTAATCTCAGAAATTTGGGAGGCTGAGGCAGGCGGATCACTTGGGATCAGGAGTTTGAGACCAGCTTGATCAATATGGTAAAATCTCATCTCTACTAAAAATACAAAAATTAGCCAGGCATGCTGGTAGGTGCTTTTAATCCCAGCTACTCGGGAGGTTGAGGTGGGAGAATCACTTGAACAGGGAGTTAGAGGTTGCAGTGAGCTGAGATCACAATACTGCACTCCAGCCGGGGCAACAGAGCAACAGTGCAAGACCCTGTCTCAAAAATAAATAAATAAATAAAGTGTAAGTAATTGCTAACCCAACAACTACATTTGCTCATACTGAGAACATAAGAACATAATCTCTAGTTCTTAGCATGGCCTGTGAGATCCTGTGGAAACTGGCTTCTTGCCTTCCTTCCTTCCTATTTTCCTTCTGTTCCTTCCTTCCTTCCTTCGCTAAATTTTGTATTTTTAGTAGAGACAGGTTTTACCATGTTGGCCAGGCTGATCTCAAACTCCTGACCTCAAGTGATCCACCTGCCTCGGCTTCCCAAAGTGCTGGGATTACAGGTATGAGCCACACTGTGTCTGGCCCCTTTTTATTCCTTTATAACAGGTAATCTTCCTCTCTGGTTAGGGACTTTTGTCTTTTTTCTTTAATGCTACTTCCCAGTGCTTACAGCAGTACTTGGCACATAAGAGGTGCTTGATAAATATTTGTGGAATGAATGAATAAATCAATATTATAATTACAAAGGCATGTTGTAGAATGTGTGCAGATAATTCACTCAAGATTAATAAGAACAGCAAGGAAACGCCTTCACAGCAATCAAAGAAACAATCTGTTCTTCCCTGGGCCTTTTAATGGTCTGGTCGGTCTACTCTCCTTGCTTCAGGAGCACACAGGAACCCCTGGCCCACTTGGATGTGTTGTTCCTTGCTCTGGTCTTCAAGGACTCCCTGAGCCTTGGATTTACCTCCATGGATTCCTGTTCGGCTCCCTGGCTCTCCATGTTTGGATAATCTCCCTAGACCCTCCCCTTCAGCTTACGCACTTATGCCAGAGTTCAGCTCATTTAACAGAAAAATAGCAAATACTAATTGCATTATACTCATTACCAAACCAATCCAGTTCATTTTCCTACTAGAAAAAAAACAAGGAGGAAAATGAAAAGCAGCCCAAATCTCTTTTACATATGCCCTTCCAAGATAATAACTATAGCATTTTGGTTTAACTTAGCTTTAGGTAAGACACAATCTTGCCCCAGCTACAGTCCTATAAGATTCACCCTCGTTGGACTAGTTACCTGGTCTTCCCACCAGGAAAAAGGAAAAGGTCAGAAATAAAATATAATGTAACATTTTATAGTTCGTGAATCAGAATAAAAAGCATCTAAAAATATTACATTGGTGAGGTTCTGATTAAATTTGCAAAAGTGTGTGTACATATATAATATATATGGTATATGTGTATAAAATATATATTATATAGGTTGCTAGTACGGTTTTAAAGTACAACAGTCATTATGGTTGTATGAGAGTATGATAACATTTTATGTTATAAAAATATTTAAAACCTTGTTTGTTCTTAATCTACTAGCAGAAAAGCTTTGCACACACAAAGGTAATATTGTAGTATAATCTATTTTAATCAAAACATGGAGAATCACTTATGGGTTCAATAATAGTGAAATGGCTAAGTAAACTGTGACGTTAAAATCTTCATGAAAAGTAATTTTTCATTAAAATTATAATTATGGACAACAGGAAAATGATGATGATATAGTATTATATGAAAAAGAACACAAAATTGGATTCTAAATAGGTAAAATATTTATGAATATGGACTATGGGCAGTGAATGGAAGACAATACACACAAAAAAATCATTGTCATGGGATGAAATTATGGGTGATTTTTTTCAAAGTACTATTTGAATATATTTATTGCTATTATTCTTTTTATATACTGTTTTATTACAAAAGGACACAGACAGCAAATAAAAATATGCAATTACTGATCTCTGAAAGCTTATCCTCTGCAGATGATGTTTGTGGCCTACTCACCAAGTGTTCCCAATCCCCTTCCTTCTTCTACAGAAAGGTTGAAAATGCCTAGTAGATTTCCCAGCCCTGTTTGCAGCCATTGGTTGCATGTGACATGTTTCTGGCCAATGAAATTCAAAGGGAAGTCTGTTGGAATGCTGCGGCAAAAAAGTTTCCTCACTAAACAAATGAGACCCATGAAGAGAATCTATCTTGTCTTTGTCTTTTTGCTCTACCTTTTTTGTCTTCTATAGATAGAGATGGGGTCTCACTATGTTGCCCAGGCTAGTCTTGAACTCCTGGCGTCAAGCAATTCTCCCCTCTTAGCCTCCCAAAGTGCTTACAGGCATGAGCTATGCCCAACCTTCCTCTGCCCTTTTACTTAGGAGGACTGCTTCTGAGAGCTGTGACAATCATCTTGCAACATCACCAACTCTTTGGGGAAGGCCAGGTGGAATGATAGAAATTTAGTACTTTATGACATCACCGAGTCACTGAACAACCTCAAGGACAGAGTGCCTTAAAACTTCTTGATAGCTGAACACAGAAAAAGTGCTTGTGGTTTGAACCTTCTGTTAGGTTTTTCTGTTATTTGCAGCTTAATGCATTCTAATTGATAAAATAAGACTCATTGACACACAGAGTTATGCAAGTATGTAGAAACCACAAAGTAACAGAAAACATTATAATAAATATATAGATTAATTTAAAAGAATGTTATGCTTTTATAGAAGGAAGTGAAAAACAGATCACCCAGTTACTTGTTGCAAGGCTCCCCAGGCCTGTTAATGTTTCTTAGTAGAAAAAATAGTATGTAATAGTTCTCATTAAAATAAAGCAAAAATCCAGACACCTTTTTTAGCTTGTAATCTTCTTTGGCTCATGAACTTTTCGAATTTGTGTGTCTCAGGAAGTAGCCTGTTAGGGTATGATATGGCGGTTGTTTTTCTCTTTCCCTGTATCCTCTGACTTCCTTTCATTAATATAGAATACTACTAAATTATGTAAGCTAGAGCTCTCTGGGATTTGAGGATGCACTACCTCAGTGGTGAGAATGTGATTTCTTTATCTATCTAGTATTGGGAGTCTCTTCAATTCAGCCTGTGTCTCTACTGACTACAAATCTGATTTTGAAGATGATAACGAGTTATTGAATTTGCTGAGAGGGGAATTGATTGCCTAAAAGCTGGAGAAGTTGGTGACAAAATAGCTTGTTATAAATGGACTCTTTATTAGAGACACAATTCTCACTTATCCTGTTTTTTTCCAAGTGGTAGATGATGTAGCAAATCAGCTGACACCTAGGTTAAAAAAGAAAGCCAGGAGACTGGGCTCTGTGGTTATTATCGATGAGATGGTGAATCTAGTATACACAATGAGAATAGAACTTAAATAGCAAGGGAGTGGTAAGAATGAAGGAATAGGCTCTGCTCCACGCTGTGATTAGATGATGACAGGATAGGGTGAAACGGCCGCAGCATGTTTCATCCCTGTGACTACCAGAGTTGGCTGGCTGGGTTTTGTATGGAGAGAGAGGGCAAGCAGTCTCCTTCATTCATTACTGCTTTAGGAAGGGCGCTCCAAAGCTACTTGGGGAAACGAGGTTGTTATCAGTTCAGATGGCGAATATCCGTAAGCAAGAGAAAAACTGTCTCAGAGTGTCTTATACAAATATCTTTCTATTTTGTTTTTGTTGTCCTACATGACAAGGAGCCCCAAAAGTAGGCTGATGTTTGTTTAGTTCAGCTGAGTGAAGTACCACCCGGCATCTAGCTTCTTTCTATATATCTGCTGCACCATTCTTAGTGAGCCAGTTTTTGCCTTCATTTTTGGCTTCTCATGACTACAAGATTGCCATAACTCCATCATTTCCAATCCAAGGCAGGAAGAAGGGAATGGGAAGGGAGGACACTACCATCTTTTTCTTAAAATCTAGAAATCAAAATATTTCATCGGAAAACTCAGGAGACTTCTGTTTATGTCTCATTGGTTCGAACTGTGTCATATGGCCATCCCTTGGTGCAAGAGAAGCTGGGGAAGAAAATATTTGGCTTGGTACTTAGCTAAATATTTTGGATTTAACATGTAGCCTGAGCAGAATTGAGGTTCTGTTAGCAAAATGCTGCCATGAAAACACAGGATAAAAAGAGTAGAATCAGTCTCTCCTGCTTTGCTAAAGGTCATTCAGCCACTTTTAGTTCCTTAAAGGGTCCAGTGCTCCAGAGGCTGTGTTAGAGCCTGGTAGGAGGCAGCTACAGAGCCCAGGAAGGAGAGCAGTGTCCGTGGAGGAGCCGCCCTGAGCAGCGCCATGGCCTCTCTCCCCACCCCTTTCTCTCTTCTCTCCATGGGAGGAGGAGTGACTTCTCTGATGGGGGATTTGGGAGAAAGGAGTTGGGCATGCTAACCTCATTCCCCTTCTCCCTCCTCTCCTTTGGGATCTTCTGACTCATCTGTTTCTGATCATACAGGAAGTTCAGTGGGACAGACCTTGACCTTACGGGTGAAAACTGACGTTGTCCAGCTGTGCTTGTGACTGGGGACGGTACGGATAAGCCTATTGTTGTTATACAACTGATCTATGTCTTTATGACTAAGCCATTCCTAGTAACAAAAATGATAATTTTGATTTTCATTTATCTGACACCTCTCTCTAGCTCTTAATTGTTGTTGAGCTCAGATGGGTAAAGGAGAGGTGATATATGTGAACACCCTAACAGCCCCATGTGCCTGAGCTCTTGTGTATCCTCAGGCTAGAACGGCCTGGGTATACGCAAGGCTCTAATGATCCATAGTGACAAACTTGAATGTGGGAGATCGTATCAAAGTATGTGATCTCCTTTATTTGGGTTACCTTTGGTTTCCATTTCTATGGCATTTCCCTGGCAGGATCATGCCATTGATCACTTGTAGGCCCAGCTAGATTCATATTACTCTATTCAGTTGAACTTATGAAAAGCCCAGCATAATGTAGCCAAGGGGTAAGTATGATTAAGGCAGTAAAATTGCCCCAAAATTACTTCAGGGATGAATATTTAGAGTTAACAAAACATGAAGTCTTCATTCTTGGACTGAGTGAAAAACAAACTCTGGAGGAAAGAAAACAGATTTCTGAAAATATCATTTCCTTCTCCTCATAGCAAGAACATTGGCAATCTTCATTGTCAAGCAGCTGTGTTTGGAAACTTCTCTTATTTATCTAGGTTTGGGGTTATTTAAGATCCTGTACAAGTCATAATTGGTATACCTAAGTTCAATCCAAAAGAAACTCTCATTTTTTTTAAAGCATTATCTTTAGGAAAGTTCAGCCATCAGAACTGAAAACTTCCTGAAGTGTTTTGCAGATCTCATCAGCTTCTTGCATAAGCATCCATGTAACAAAAATAAATGTATTTTTGTGGCTTCTGGGCAACTCTTATAATTTAAAACATATCCTGTAAAATCAACAGACCCACCCATGTAGAAGAGTCAAGTAAATTCTCACTGCTTGTCCACCCAGTGATGTTACTATTTCCCTGAGAAGGCCTAGTCACATGTCTTATAACGTGGTAGGGAGGCTGATTAGGCAGATGAGAGTGACTCTGTGTGCCCTAAACTTCCCCGCTTTGGCGGAAGACTGGCAGCAGAGCACTCCCAAAGATCAAGGTGATACCCTGGCCACCCAGTGCTCCATTAGCCCATCCTAAGGCTGTTCATGTCAGAGAAGCTAAAACAGTTGCTCAAAAAACCTAAAACTGCTCTAAGCACCAGGATGGAAGCTGATGACACTATTCGTTCAAATTCCAGGTGTTTGACCCAACCAGAATTGTTTGAATGTGATTGGAGATTTCCCATCTAGGTGAGGCTAAGGGACAATTAATCTTGACCTTAACAGTTGTAGCCTAAATTAGTCTTCTTTCATTTGCCAAAATGTACCCAACCAAGTAAAGTTAGTGTATCCTTCAGGGTTTTATCAGAGAGGCAGAATCACTAGGGATGATACATTAATGAGGGACTTAACCATATGCAACTGTAAGAGCTGGCTAAACCATCTCTGTGAAGCTACTACTTCTTCCTCTGATACTGAGCTTGAAGTCAGCAGGGCAGGTCATCAGGAAGAAAAGATAGGCATGAGTCAGGGGAAGCATAGACTAACTGGAGCATGTGAGGGTGAGGCGGAGCCATGAGGATGAGCTGGCCTTGCATTGGACTCTCAACTCTCTACAATCCTACAACTTCTCTGATGCAGGTGGCTTGCAGGAGAAGCTGGCAGCTTCTCCTTTGGAGAGAAGTGCCCCTCACCCTGGAATCACAGAAGCTGACAGAGGAGACCTGGTGGGAGCTGGAGGAGCTGTGGGCCCAGCTACTGCCCCTCGCCAGCCAGTGGAGCAGCTAGAGCAGTGATGATATGTGTGAGCAGCAACAGCGTACTATGCCTATAGCAGCCTTCTTTTTTTTTTGAGACAGCTCTGTAACCCAGACTGGAGTGTAGTGGTGCGATCTCGGCTCACTGTAACTCACCTCCCAGGTTCAAGTGATTATCCTGCCTAAGCCTCCTGAGTAGCTGGGATTACAGGTGCCTGCCACCGCGCCTGGCTAATTTTTGTATTTTTAGTAGAGACGAGGGTTTCGCCATGTTGGCCAGGCTGGTCTCAAACTCCCAACCTCAAGTGATCTGCCTGCCTCGGCCTCCCAAAGTGCTGGGATTACAAGCGTGAGCCATCATGCCCAGTGCGCAGCAACCTTCTGAGAAAAAAAAAAATGTGATTGTTTTATTCCTGCCTTCTAAATCTCAAACCACATTTCCCTTCTGACCCAAGCCCACTGTGCAAAGAAGAGAATTCTGGGAACTGTAGTCCCAGCTGAGCTAAATCGACATAATAGGCATTCACCACAGAGAAGTAGGTGGTTGAGTAGACTGCAGAAATATTAATGTCTCACTTCTTGATGTTTCCAGATAGAAAACTGAATGTGCTTTACAGCCAAGCAGCCAGATCTATTAATTGAGGGTAGGAAAATGTAAGCATTTTAACTTTGCATAACAAAAAGAATGTGAGATAGAGCATATAAAAGCTAAAGCCCAGGATAAATTATTCAAAATATGAGAAAGATACAAGGAAAATTAATAGACACCTTGAACAGAATAAGAGTGCTAAAGGTATTTGACCCACCATACAGAAGGTTTCTTGAGGAGTCTCTGTAGCAACAGTAGTAAGGGCGCTGGCTGAAAGATATTTAGGTCTTCACCAACATCTGTTTGAGTGGGAAGCAGGGATGTGAAGGTGAGAAAACTGGGAAGGTTCTGTTCTTTAAAATTCCCCATGAAGAAAAGAGATTCAGCTCTTCTGGTCAGTTCTCAATATCTCAAGAGAAGGTGCCTCTGTTAAGTCATCCAAAGGGGTAAGATGAGGTAATGTACCATGACCTGTCAATCAGTCAATATCATCACATCACTAGTGGCTCAAGGATCACAACGGTGGATTTCTGATTGGGTTTCTGGAATAATTATTATTATTTTTGGAGACAACATAGTTTCACTGTGTTGCCCAGGCTGGTCTCAAACTCCCGGAATGAAGCAATTCTCCCGCCACAGACTTCAAAAGCGTTGGGATTACAGACATGAGCCACTGTGCCCAGCTAGGTTCCTGGAATTCTTAGCAATCTCTCTTTCACATTTTTTGATTCCTATAATTTTTTCTAAAGGGAAACTAGAGCCTTACAACCAGATGGGTAAAATGAGCCAGCCCTTCACAGAAGTGAAGGGACATGGCAGTTCTTTAAAGCTGTCACTGTGATCACTGCTCATAAGAGACATTCTGGGTCTGGTGCGGTCGCTCATGCCTATACTCCTAGCCCTTTGGGAGGCCGAGGCAGGCGGATCATTAGTTCAGGAGTTTGAGACCAGCCTGGTCAAGATGGTGAAACCCCATTTCTACTAAAAATACAAAAGAATTAGCTGGGCATGGTGGCATGTGCCTGTAGTCCCAGCTACTCAGGAGGCTGATGCAGAAGAATCGCTTGAACCCAGGAGGCGCAGGTTGCAGTGAGCCAAGATCATGCCACTGCACTCCAGCCTGAGTGGCAGAATAAGATTCCATCTCAAAAAAAAAAAAAAGAGAGACATTCTGAAGCACTTCAGCGACTTTGGGAAGATGTCTGTTTGTTTAGCTAGAGAGCTTTATGTTATTTGGAGCTACTGCTTTTTCTATATACCATGAAGTTGTGCATCGTACTAATTGCATGTCTACAATCACCCTCAAGTGCACTTATCCTTGACCTGCCATGTTATAAATATTTCAGATCCATGTGCTTCTTCTGAGAAGATGACTGATTTGTTCTTTCCTCTGTGTATTGCAAACCAGGGTGCTCCTTACAATTTAAACAAATAGAAAGCCAGGGATCATTATATTTGGTTTGTATGATAATACTTTAAAGGGAGAAGAATTTTAGCTAATATGAGTGACGTAAGATGCAAATAATGACTGCATATTTAAAGGGAAACTAAGGTTATGAAAATTTAAATGAAGGGAAAAATATAAAATAAATACATGATGCAATTGGTAAAAAGAAGGGTATCTTGACCCTATAAATAAGTAAAATCTTCCCCTGGATAGCCTACGAAACCCTCAAAATGTCATTTTCAATGTTTGACAGAAGCTGGGCCTCTACTTTACAACGTGTAAGTGTGATTCATACGGACTGTATTTCAGTTCTGTAACTTTTGCCTGATACAAATTGAAAACATCTTAACAGCACAGAACACAGATCAATTACTGAACATCTCAGCAACATAAAAAAAATTGAAATTGCATTAATATATGGACTGTAGTGCTTAATCAAAATATTCCATGAATTATTCCAAAACCTATACAATTTAAATCAATTCCTACCTAGAGATATATGACACTGAAAACAGAATTTTAGATAAGGGTCCCGATGAATGGAGCCTTAACTGCCTAGAGTTTCTGAATTGAATGAGATTAGGAATGTGGCAAATTTCATATGAAATGAAAGGTCCCTGATAAGTCCAAAGAGCCAAGCAAAACTGCCATTTGGCATGAGTGATGTTCTCTTTAAGGACAGCTTCCTCTTGGGGGTAGAATGCTCACAGCTACCATGGTGAGTAGGAGCCTAAAATACAGGTCAGCCTCAGACAGAACCACCACACAAAGGCGTCATAAAAGTGAATAAGGATGGACAGGTAAATCTGTGAGGAGTGGACATAGTCAGACGAGGGGACTACCCTGGCTCCAGAGGTAACTTCTTGGTGATCCTGTTTTTACAAAATAAAAAAGGTCTTTGATTAGAACAGACATATCTTCCTTCTCCTCCACTTTTCCTTCCTCCCTACAACCAAACAAACAGAACAAAATAGCGATGCAAATAAAGCCTTTGAATGCTGCTTCTTTCACCTTTAGATATTACAACCCAGATGGGTGAGGATCATTTCTCCTTTTCCCTCTTTCCCTAGCTTACCGCTGAAAAGAGCACTGATGCAGTTGCTGATCAATTATTCATTGGGATTCATTGGCCAGTCCTTAGTTTAATAGAGCAGAACAGATTCATCTTGGGGCAAAAGCAAGGCCTAAACAGAGGCTACACTGAATCAGGGAAGGCGTCCTGGTGCCTGCGTATGCTTGGATAGCAACTTAGCCCTGTCAATCTACACGTGTTTCGCACAGATTCTCCAACAGTCTGCTCTCTGTGGTTCTGTGGCCTTGTGGAGCTTGACTATGGATGTCTTGGGGAAAGCGGGACAAGGTATAAAACATTTCTGGCATCCCAGGAGGTGCCCTTGGAAGTACCTGTTTCTAATAGGCCTGGACACTGTATGGTCTCTTGGTAGCCTAAAATTAATAGAGGCCTCTAGTTTCAGAGAGAATCACAAGACACCAGTGTGATACTGGTGACCCCCATCACCAACAGAGGACTACCAGCCACAGAAGCAGATCTCTTAAGCTTCCTATCCCGTTTGCAGTCCCCCAGAACAGATCTAGGCTCTGAGATGGTATTTCGGAGCTCAGGTATGTACACACATACATACATGCTCACATACACTCCAAGCTTATGCTGGGGAAGGAGAGAAGAGCTTTGAATACCTTACGCGATTAGTTTAGATCAATTTTAATAATTAAAAGTGACCTGAGAGTTATCAGATCTGCCTAAAATGACACTAAGGGATGGAAATGATGATTTGACAAAATATGGTTGAAACTAGTGACTAAAAACCCGTATCAAGCTCTTTTCTGTTATTTCCTTCTACAAATTGAGTCTCTTCAAATAAACTGGTTACCAGAAATGTATCATTACATAGTTTCTGTAGATTTTATTTATTATCTATTTGTTTATTTATTTATTTAGAGACGGAATCTTGCTCTGTCACCAGGCTGAAGTGCAGTGGCATGATCTCGGCTCACTGCAACCTCCGCCTCCTGGGTTCAATCGATTCTCCTGCCTCAGCCTCCTGCATAGCTAGGACCACAAGCGAGCACCACCAAGCCTGACTAATTTTTGTATTTTCAGTAGAGACGGGGTTTCACCATGTTGGTCAGGCTGGTCTCGAACTCCTGATCTCAGGTTATCCACCCGCCTCGGCCTCCCAAAGTACTGGGATCATAGGCATGAGCCACAGCACCCGGCTGCAGTTTCCATAAATTTTAAATGTAGAGATACAACAACAGCACAGAGAGAAAAAGAATTGGGTAATACCTTTTTCTAGTTCTCTCCCTTGAGTATGTTTCAGTCTATCCATAAAAAGAAATACCTGGGCAGCCCTGAGCAAGGAGTCAAGAAACCAGGGCCCTGGCTCCAGTGTGGTCAAAGCTGTAGACTTGGCACAAGCCCTCACTCTGTCTAACCTCGATTTCCTCATCTATCAGATGCCCCGCAGTACAGGTTCCCCAGCTGCTTCCAATTTCCTCTCAACTTGCTCGTGAACGAATCATAACCTGTCCTTTTAAAGGGGCCAGGGCATTTGCAATACATCAAATGTAGGTTAGATACAACAGCTATCCCATGTAAGACACCAAGTATATAAGCAAATGATTCCTTGACTCCAGGTTTCGCGTGTTAAATCTGTAAGTTAGACTTTTCTCGCCCATGCTCCGAAGGGAAGTTACTGAATGGATGTTGATGTGTTAGCGCCTAATGTGGTAGCTGTGGGACAGAGCACTGGGCATCCCTAAAGGCTCTGCTCCCATCAGTAAGTGGATCCTGTCCACCAGCTTCTCAGCTGCTTTGCCATCTCAGAATTAAAGAGAGAGGAGATGCTCAAGGCTGCTTGTTTCCCCCACCTTAGAAGGTTTTCACAAAGTTATTATTATTATTATTATTTGAGACAGAGTCTCACTCTGTCTCCAGGCTAGAGTGCAGTGGTGCGATCTCGGCTAACAGCAATCTCCAACTCCCTGGTTCAAGAGATTCTCCTGCCTCAGCCTCCCGGGTAGCTGGGACTACCAGTGCATGCCACCATGCCCAGCTAATTTTTGTATTTTCAGTAGAGACGGGGTTTCCCCATGTTGGTCAGGCTGGTCTCAAACTCCTGATTTCAAGTTAAAGCGAGGGAATGTGTTCTCTTTCTGGGTCCATGAGGGGGGCGTAGTTTTAAGGGCAAGAATTTCCCAGCACCATGTCCCCCTCCCGTCTCTATCTTCCTCTCCCATCTCTCTCCATCTGGGAGATTTAACGGTTTATGTTTGAATTTGGCAGGCACAGGAAGAAACTAAAAGTCACTCCAGAGGAAGTTCTAAGGAACTGCTTTCATTGGCCCAGGGTCTTGGAGAAGGTGGGGGTTCCTCCCAGGATAAAAGTCCATATCCATACACCTGGCCGGATTTCCAGCTCTCTGGAATCCCCTCCCACATGGTGGGAGCTCCCTTTCCCCTCTGGGATTTCCCCTCTGGAATCCCCTTCCACACTCGTGGGAGTCTTTCTTTTCTTCTTTTCTTCTCTTTTCTCTACCTAAATAAAATCACCTTTCTGCAACCCTTCCTGGGTCTGATATTTACTCTTACGAGCATGCGGCACACCTGCAGTGGTCCCATTACTTATTCCTTAAGAGATTGGAGGCCAAGAACCCACAGCATTCTGTCCGGGGAGCTGTGCCTCACCAGCACCCAGGAAAAAACCCGGTTACAGAATTACAGATAAAAGTATAACAGCATACGTTTGCCTATACCCAAATTTTAAAACTGTTAACATTTGGCCACATTTGCTTCAATTGGAAAACAACAACAAAAAAAGGGATAAAAACATTTTAGTTGCAGTGGAAATGCCTCACTATTCTCAAATGAGGTATTACCTCTCTCCAGAGATAATAACTTACTGTTGATATACATTTTTCCTACACATGTTTTTATACTTTTTCCACATATTTATTCATGAATAAATATGATAATTTTTGTGTTTTGCTATTTTACATAAAAGATATCATACTGAAAATGACTTTTTGTAACTTGCTCTTTTCCATTCAACTTTACGTATTTGATTAATCCGTGTTGAAACATGTAGGCATTTATTCATTTTAACTGAGAAATAATATTTCATTGTGTGATGATGAAACCACAATTATGTGTTCTACTAGTGATGAACATTAACCTTCTATCCTATTCACATTACAAACAATTATGTGTATCTCATTCTGTAGCTGTCTGAGCAGCATATAACTGAAGGTGAAATCCTCGAAGGGTGTGAGCATCTTCTGCGTGAACAGATGTTGCAAAATTCCTCTCCTAAGTGGTTGTGCAAATGTATACCCTGTCATGTATCAGAGTTCCTATTGTTCAATATTCTTGCTAAAGTGGTATTATCAGACTTTATTTAAACAGTGGTATTTATCAGGTGAGTGTGAAATAGTATCTCATTTGCGATTATAATTGGCATTACCTGACTACTAGTGATACAATTTGACTCTGGGTCCCCACCTGAATCTCATCTCAAATTGTAATCCCCGTGTGTGAAGGGAGGGAGGTGATTGGATCATGGGGGAGGTTTCCCCCAGTCTGTTCTCACGATAGTGACTGAGTTTTCACGAGATCTTACGGTTTTATAAGGGACTCTTCCGCCTTGGCTTTCTCCTCTCCTACTGTCTTGGGAGGAAGGCGCTTATCTTCCTTTTGCTGTCCATCATAATTGTAAGTTTCCTGAGGCCTCCCCAGCCATGTGGAACTGTGAGTCAAGTAAACCTCTCTTTATTTGTTTTTAAATAAATTACCCAGTCTCAGGTATTTCTTTATAGCAGTGTGAAAATGGCCTAATACAACGAAAGAAGTTGAGCCTTTTTTCATCTGTTTATTTGCCTTTAGAGACTGCTCTTGTATTAATTGACAGTATATACGTTTTGCTCATTTTTTCATTGGGTTGCTGCCTTTTTCTTTGATTGATAGTATTTCCTTCTATTTTGGGATACTAATCTTTTCTTGGTTGAAAATATGAGTTGCAAATATCTTATGCTTTGGCCTTTCACCTTATATATGGTGTCTTTTATCATACAATAACTTTACTTACTGATGTAGTCAAAATCCATCTTTTTCCTTTATGGTTGGTACATTTGCTGTGTTACTTACGAAACCCTTCAGGCTAGGCGTGGTGGCTCACGCCTTTAATCCCAGCACTTTGGGAGGCTGAGCAGGTGGATCACCTGAGGTCAGGAGTTCGAGATTAGCCTGGCCAATCTCGTCTCTACTAAAGACACAATAAACCCCGTCTCTACTAAAAACACAATAAGCTAGCTGGGCTTGGTGGTGCATGCCTATAGTCCCAGCTACTCAAGAGGCTGAGGCAGGAGTTGCTTGAATCTGGGAGGCAGAGGTTGCAGTGAACCAAAATTGTGCCACTGTACTCCAGCCTGGGTGACAGAGTGAGACTCTGTCTCAAAAAACAAACAAACAAAAAAAACAAAAAACAACCTTTCAGATACAGAGATGGAGGCAGTTATATGGTGGACGAGAGTCTACACTTGGAGTTGAAATGCTTAGATTTGAATCTTATATTAGCTTTTTAAATGATGGGACCACTTGCTCTTTTCTAATTTCTGGAAAAGTTTGTATCAGATCAGAGTTATCTGACCTTAAAGGTGTGGCAAAACCCAACTTATACAATCATCTGGGCCCTATACATTTTGTTGTTGTCACTGTTGATAGGTTTCTTCAACAGGTCAATTGAACTATCATTATTATGCCATATGATTCACCTATTATAAGTGTACAGTTTGTTTTTTGGTAAATCTATTCATTGTCCAACCATCACCACAGTCTAGTTTTAGAGCATTTTCATCATCCCAAAAAGTTCATGACCATTTGCTGTCAATCTTAGCTTCCTCTCCTAGCCCCAGGCAATCTGCGGATAGAAATTTGCCTTTCCTAGAATTTTGTCATATAAATAGAGTCAGACAATATGTAGTCTTCTTTCACTTAGTAATTATGAAGTTCATCTACATCATAACACGTTATCACCAATTCCTTTTCGTGCAAAATAGTATTATATTTCTGGATATGTCAGATTTTATCCATTCAGCAGTTGATGGACATTTGTATTGTTTTAAGTTTTTGGTTATTGTGAGTAGTGCTTACCATTTGCTCACAAGTCTAAATGTAATTCAATTTAGGTAATCCATATTTTCTTTCTGGCTAGTTTCAAGATTTTCTTTTTGCCCTGGCACTCTGCTATTTCATTACAGTATTTCTAGGGGTAGGTTTATTTTTATTGCTCATTATGCTGCTTGAATCTGAGCACTCACATCTTTCTGTAATCCTGTGAGATTCAGTTATCCCTTCTACTGTCCGATGCTGTCCATTTTCTCCATTCTCTTTTCCTAGAATTGCCATTAGGTATGCCACATCTCTTCATTCAGTTCTCACATCTCACAGGGCTGAAGTTGAGAAAATTTCTTTGCCTCTATCTTCTGGATCAGGAATTTTTCTCTTCTGTTAGGTTGCATTTTTTGTTAACCAGTTCATTACATTCTTAATTTCAGTGTCAATATCTTTTATTTTTCTTTGGTTCATTTTTTAAAAATGCCTTTTTCTTTACTCATTTTGTCCTGCTCTCTCCTAGGATCTTTTCCTTTAAAACAAACTTCTTGTTGTTGTTTTTTGTTTTGAGACGGAGTCTCGCTCTGTTGCCTGGCTGGAGTGCAGTGGCACCATCTCGACTCACTCCAAAATCTGCCTCCTGGGTTCAAGCGATTCTCCTGTCTCAGCCTCCCAAGTATAAAACAAATTTTTTAATCATTTAAAATATATGTAATCTTTCTCTCTCTCTTTTACAGACAGGGTGTCCCTTTGTCATCATGGCTAGAGTTCAGTGGTGCAATCATAGCTCACTGTAATCCCAAACTCCTGGGCGGAAGTGATTCTCCCACCTGAGCCTCCTAAGTAGCTAGGACTATATGCATGCGCCATCACACCCCTCTAATGTTTACATTGTTGTAGAAACACACTCTTGCTATGTTACCCAGGCTGATCCAAACTGTTGGTCTCTAGTGATCCTCCTGCCTTGGCCTCCCAAAATTCTGGGATTACAGAGGTGAGCCACTGCACCCAGCCATGTAATCTTTTTAAGGTTATTTTATTACCTACTGTTCTGACAGTATGATTTCTCCTATTTATTGTCTCTCCTGACTTTTCCTTGTTACAGTTCATTACCCTGTGTGGCTTACACATTTTTGCTGTGAGCCATTTTTAGCAGGTGTTCATCATCATATTTGAGGTGTTTGTGCTTCCTGAGTTGTGGAAACGTCGCTTTGGCATGGTTTTGCATTTGATTCCGTGGACTAGGAGTTTTGTTGCTCCAAATCTGGTTTTCTACCTTTATTCTTCGGCTTGGGATTCTTACACGAATGATGTAATCTGGACCTAAGACCCCCTATAGACCTGTGGTTTTGATTTCTTAGTAGGGACATTTTGTTTGTAGTCTTAATTTTTTTTTTTCAGTTACTCAATGTCCCAGGCAGATGGGAAGCTTCCCTGTTGCTTTCCTGGCGGAGCAGGTTGTTGTCCTAAGCCGTTTAGAAGGAAGGGCAGCTCTTTGAGGGCCCTAGTTTTGTGCAAAGTTTTGTGTGTTTCTGATTATAGCTCCCCACCCCTCTGAGGCTGTGGGCCACATCTCCTGACTCTGCACATATTGCCAGTGCCATCTCTTGGTTTCCCAGAGTGGGTCCCAAGGGCCACCCTGGTGCCAGTTCATGGGTCTGCTCCTCTGGCTTCAGAAGATTCTTGTATTCTAGTTCCAGTGTTTTTCTTTTGAGTGTGGTTGTGCGTCAGAGTCTCCTTCGGGCCATATGCTGCCCAATGTTCCTGAGTGTCTGGAGCCACGGTGAGGTCACTTTAGTTCAGTGTGCCACGGAGCTGGAGGTCTCCCTCTCTCCAGCATCTGCTTGCTCACATCTGTCTCCTGACTGTCGATTCAGCCAGGGCACTGAGAGGTTGGGGGTGCTGCCCTCCTATTCACCACTGCCCTCAGCCTCATTCTTTCTTCCTTCAGGAACCTAGAGAGTTCAGGCTCCTCAGGAAAGCCTCAGCTTTGTCTTCACACTCTTTTCTTCTTCCAGGATTAAGCAAAACAAGTCAAGAGGCGTATCCTTGAGGACCAGCATCCCTCTCCCCTTTCCACAACCTTCTCTCTGTCAACCTGAGAGAGGCCCAGGCCAGCATTCCTCCAGGCCTCAAGAAGGATTGTCTGGTTTCTGTGGTGTTCCTGCTGCTTCTTGCTGACAGGTGTGGCTGTTCCTCTCGTTGGGGTGGTGAAGAACAAAGGCTTGGGTTTGGACTTGGAGAGGAAGAGTTAGCCCTTCAGCTGGCTTTGGCTTTGGTTCTTTAGGTTCATGCAAAGGCATTCTTCATTAGGGCCAGCCTGGCTCACCACAGTGCTGCAGTGAGATCTGGAACCCAAGCTTGTACTAAGGGGTTACTTGTGTTGTCGTTGTTGTTGTTTTTTCCTGTGGACCTCATAGGGAAGGGTGGTAATTTAGGAATGGATTCGGATCCCAATAAGCCTGAATCCCATAGACCTGTGTTTTTCACATCTGCCTGAGCATTCAAATCACCTGGGGGACTTCTAAAAATAATATGGCTAGCCCACCCCAACTCAGAACAATCAAATCAGAATGTCTGAGGATGGATTCCAGGCATCAGTGTTTTAAAACGCTCCTGTGATTCTAATTTGCAACCAGAGTGTCCTACCACTGCCTTAGACAAACACCATCTTAATCACGTCCCATTATTTCCAACACTGAAGTTTAAGTCAAGACATCTACTCTCTCTAAGAATCATTAATTAGCTATGGGGAGAGGTTAAGAGAGCTCTATGCAGATATGAGATAACTATTAACACATGTATTTTTAAAAGGCCAAGAGACTGATTACCATGGGATACAGCAAAACTTCCAAGTCACATGCTAAGTTCAGGTCAGCCAGCTGGGGAGTTCTGTATTCCTACTTCCCACCCCTTGATTATTTGATCTTTGTTTTGGTCTCTGTGGAAGACAAAGATGATCAGTGCGCAACATTTTTGCAGCTGAAAGGGTGGTCCCTGGAGCCCGAAGCCTTCACTTTATTCTGAGGGCTACAATGGTGACCCTGCAGGGTTTAGAGTAGTTTTCGGTCCTGATTGCTCCCCTCTCTATTTTGGGGTGAATCCCTCCACGCAGAATCTTTTCTATATTGTGCTATATTTTTAAGTCCCACAAGGGACTCCTTGGCCACTTTAGTTCCATTCTTCAGTGCACCTGTGAGCTTCACTCAGCTTTGAAGCCTTCTTGAAGTTCGGGCCAAATGTCGCCTGCACACATCACAGGGGAGAACACAGGCTCTTAGAAAATGCTGGTTTTTAGTGGACAAACCATTTCCAGAATTCCCTTTAGGATACTCAGTTCCTTTCTCCAAGAAAGAGGGACGAGATTTCCTTTTTGCGTTGGCAGAATGTTCAAATGCAATCTCAGGGGTCCTTAGGGTATATGAGCAGAAGGTCGTTGGTCTAATTTCAAAAAGGTGTGGACTAAACTCTTGAGAGGAAATGTCTGTTGAAGAAACCTCCTAGGTGCTTGCTATGTCTATATAACAATGAAAACTCGCTAGTCAATTCTGAAAGTCCTAAAATTTCAAATCATTCCCTCTGCCATCCTCCCTGGTCTACACTGACTAGCAGTTTGTTCTTCATTCCTTCCTCAACTGCGTTAATGTAACAATTCAACCGCGGCCATGCTATTTACTCTTTTTCCATATTGAGGAAATGAATCTTTTCCTTTGTCTTGTCTCCTGCTTTCTTTCTTTCTATTCTCACTTGAAAGAATGTTATTCTTTATCCTGTTCTATTCAGTTTGCTTTGACACTTTTCTTTTTAAAACTTTAAAAAAATAACTCCCTTCACAAGGCTTATCCCACACATAGATAAACACCAGAAAACATTGCTGTTACCTCAAGAGGATGAACTTGGAAGGGGACAACAAGATTATTCACCTTTTATTTATAAAACTTTGTTTTCTTTACTTTCTTAAAATGGGCACATATTACTTCAGCAATTGAAAATATTAAAAAATACAGTCACAAAGCAGCTAAAGAAGTGCTTGCTTTGTTTGAATGTATGCAACCCCTTGATTTGTACATTTTGTTAAAAATGTACATACTGTATTTGTACCTTTATAAATGTATAAATATACACATAGATACACATATACATACATTAGTATTTATAAAGAACTTCAGATGCTGCCCTGCATACAGTAAACCCAGTACGTTATAAATAAAAACCCAAATATGTGTGCCATCATTTAACCAAACAAAGGATTTGCATTAGATCTGTAAGTGAAGGGAAATTCTGAGTGAAGAGCGAAGATACGGTGCTTAGCCAAGTGTGGAGAGTATTCCACTGTGGATGGATAACTTCTGATGTTTTCTTTGTTCTCATTTGAGAAACTGGAATGAGTTAAAGTCAAGGAGCATGCTGGGGTTTAACTCATTCCATAGCTCCAGAGTGACACAGGCGTGATTTAAAGCCAGCAAGCCTGCCGAGGTTTCAGTTCTTAGTGGAAGATGTCTGTCTTTGATTGATTACATAGGACCAGGGGTTCTGAACACCTATTGTGACTGACCCAGGGCTGAATGCATCCAGGCAGATGGTTTGCTGCATTCCTGTAATTTTTCTGGTACTAGTAAAAGCCCTTGGATGTGAGTAGCTATTGGATTGATCCGGGACTGTTTGATGGTTCCTAGACCCCGAAACTACTCCCATGGCTCCAAAGGGTCTGGGCTAAACCTGGAGACGGACTCTAAGGTCTGGACCCTGACTGGGGCGTTGGTCACCTCTGGAACTGGAGGGGGCTCTAAGCTAAGACTGTTGGGAGTGGGTAGCAGGGCCAGCTAGGAGTACTCACAACCGGGATGGACGCACACAGACGGATTCTTACGCAGACTCCTGCCGGGCAGGGAGGACACACTACCTCTGCCCTGACCTCAGCTCCGTGGGTTCACCCAGCCCTGAACCAGCTTTGGTTTTGGCACAGTAGTTGGTGACATTATTGCTCTTCCAATTACGATTTTCCTTAAAGGCAACTAAAAAATAGAAGAGAATCAAATTTGCAATATGCTTTTGTAAATATATTTTTCTGAGCTTAGTGCTGGGTAGCTGCATTTTTTTGTTGTTATTAGAAAAAAAATCTTGCTGAATCATAAATAAAAACAGCTCTATTAAGTGATTACAATGGTGGTTGAAAATGGTATTCTTGCTAAATAATAATTTAAAAAGTGTAACTTGCTTTCGTTGGAATAAGAAATTCCACAGAGACTTGTGCAAAAAGTTCAGGGGCTTCTTTTGTGTTCTTAGGCATGAATTCAAAGAATTCAATTGTTCATGGATCAATAATGCTACAACTATTTTAACTTCTGAGAGAATTCATCCTGCTGAGGTTTTTTACATTTCAGGGAAAATATTTTCATGAGGCCTACTTTGATGGGGGGAATTAACTGTGGATTCATGACTGCTCCGGGAGGGATAGTTGGGGAACTTTCCCGATGACTCCCTTCCGAGTGAGAAGCCAAGTCCAGCCCCTGGGACCACATGCTCACATCCTTCCGGCTATTGTAGATGTGAAGGGAAGTCCCAGAGCACCTCCTGTCCTGAGACAACTGGTTAGGGTGGGGACAAGTTAGATATTATATTATAAAGTGAAAGTGCCAGAAGCCCTCCCACCCGTGTCCCAGGCCTAAAATCTAACTTGCTTGGCTTGTTTAGCTTCAGTGAGTCCCCTGAATTGGCACCCTTTTAGGCCTTGGCTTTCCCCAAGGGGTAGGAATTTACTTCTAATTCCAGCATGACAAAATCATCCACAGTGGAAATTAATTTTATGCGCATTTAGTATAAAAGGTACCTTAATATTTCAGTTTCGTTCTCATTTCATTTTAGCTCTCCAGACGTATCCTGACCAAAATATTGATTGCAGTATTTAGAAATGGCCTCGGGACTTTTCTTTCTAAGAACAGGTGTGCTCATGGTTGAAGCACCGTCTCTCTCAAAAGCTGTGTTTAGCCATTGCGGTGGCTCACACCTGTAATCCCAGCACTTCGGGAGGCTGAGGCAGGAGGATTGCTTGGGTTCAGGAGTTCAAGACCAGCCTGGGCAACATAGCAAGGCCCCATCTCTACTAAAAATAATACCAAAAAAAAAAAAAAAAGCCAGGTGTTTTGGTACCGGCCTGTAGTCCCGCTTACTCAGGAGATAAAGGCGGGAAGATTGCTTGAGCCCAGGAGTTCAAAGGTTCAGTGAGCTATGAAAAAACAAAACAAAACACCAAAACCCAAAAACCTTATGTATCTGATAGCGTAGCAGAGATTGAACAAATATTTATTAGATAAACGGAAAAAGGATCAACAATCGATTCAATTCTATTTCACAGCGTTCATCAAGTACCTCACACATCCAGGAAGAAAGGGCACAAACTTGTGTCCCCAGATCTGGCCGTTTTCAGCCTCACACTTGGTGTGTCACCCAACCAATTAAGAAATGATTGCTCCTGCCAACATCTTACTGAGCATAACTTTAGTGTGAACTTCTTCTATATATTATACAAGAGAGTCATTCTACCTATGTCAGGGCTTCTCAACCTGTGCACCACTGACATTTTGAGCCAGGTAGTTCTTTGTTGTGGGGACTGTCCTATGCGCTGCAGGATACTTTGCAGCAGACTCCCTGGCCTCTATCCACTAGGCATGACCCTCCCCCATCCCGACCAGTGATGAGAATCAAAAATGTTTCTAGACATGGCCAAATGTCCTCTGGGGGACAGTCACCCTCAGCTGGAAACCACTGATCTATTTAAAATAATATTACATGGTTATGCCACTTTAAGCAATACTAAAATTTTAAAACCTGTAATAATCTGAGGTCTTTTGTTTTTTAGTGAAGGTGTTCTATAATATTCTACCCCAAAAAACACACACGGAATGAACTTGCCCCTGAGAAGTAAGGGTTTTGTTTATGAGAAAAGTAACTTGTTTGAGGGCAGAAAGTTATAGTTATGAAAGTTTTCAAAAAAATTTAACTTCTTTGAAACAATAATAGAAAAAAAAAAAAAACAAAAACAAATGTCCAAGTGGTCATAATCATCACCTTAATGAACTTCTCTAAATTAAAATTAGCCAGGCATGGTGGCACACACCTGTAATCCCAGCACTTAGTGAGGCCAAGGCAGTTCAGCCCAGGAGTTCAGGACCAGTCTGAGCAATAGGGTGAAACTCTATGTCTACCAAAAAGAAAAAAAAGTAAATAAAAAAATTAGTCGTGGTGGCCCATGCCTGTGGTCCCAGCTACCCAGGAGGCTGAGGTAGGAGGATTGCTTGAGCCCAGGAAGTCAAGGCTACCGTGAACTATGCTTGCATCACTGCACTCCAGCATAGGCAACAGAGCAAGACCCTGTTTAAAAAAAATGTAGTAAGTACATGTGGTTTAAAAAAAAACTGAGCATGGGAAACAAATATGTCCTTCCTTCTGCTCCATTCCCCAAAGTTAAATGTTGAAGTACAGCATTTTTCATTCCAGAAAAAAAAAATGTTTAGAGAAGGAAAGTGTAAGCTTTCTTTGGGGAGAATTGGAACAGACATAGACGTGAACCTGAAGTGGAGACCGGGTGATGACTTGAGGCTAATGCCAATTCCGAGCAAATCAGAACAGAAGCCCGGGGCATTGCTCTCATTAAAAGAGTTTGAGAGTATTCATGACTTAACTACTCCCGAGGTAGGGATAGTCTTCCTTTTCCCATGGTGCACAGGCTGCGTGTTTTGGAAATATAGCTGTTTTAGCTTAAATCTGATAGAGTTTTAACTCATAGAGCAAGTTTGCGGAGACTGGGTTTTTGGCAGAGTGCTGTCCCCATCTTTGTGAAGGCTGACCTGCTGCGGTGGTGCCAGGGACTCATTTACTGCCTTTTTTCCTCGGTACACAGGGCACCCACTCTTTCACTCCATTACCATGTTGTTCTGGCAAGAACAATTAAGCCTTTGTCATGCTCGGAGTCTCCCCAGCCTGGCTGTGAATGGACACAGGTTTCTAGTGAAACGGCACCCATCACTATGTCCCTGTCCTCTTCTTACAAGATGCCCGTGGATTTCAGCAGCTTTCCTTAATGAATCGGCCTTTCAGAAAAGTCCTCAATTTGTTTGATGTCCTGAAGCACTTGAGGCTCTTGATCTAAAAATGTAGACATTATGAAGAATTTCTTAGTATTCTCTAAGCATGCTTTTCACCCACTGAATGAGTCTCTTTATGTGTTCTAGCCAATAGCACCCTAAAGTTCAGAGGCATACAAGTAAAAAGGGCCATTTGTATGAGGAAAAAATGTTTGAGAGCAACGGGATTTTTTGATTCTTTGTGAACTTTTATGACATTTCCCTTTTTAACATGTTGCTACTTCTTCATTCACTTATTCATGTAGTCGCTGGCATTGATTAACCAACAACTGTATGTAAGACACTTTGTTAGGCACCATGTGAGATGCAGGGCTCACTGGGAGGGAGCATATCAGAATGGCTAAGGGCATGAGTTTGGTGGTCATCAGATTTGTCAGCTTGGCCTATTCTGGGCTATGAGCAAGTCACTTTACCTCTCCCAAGCTCATATTTCACATCTGAAAAATCAGAGTAATAACAGCATTTACTTTGGAGGGCTATTGTGAGAATTAATTGAGAGACACTGGCAAAGCACATGCTGCCAAGCATCTTGTCATTTCTCATTTCATGTGTCTTAGTCCGGTTTGTGCTGCTATAACAATACCAAAGACTGGGTAATTTATAAAGAAAAGAAATGTATTTGGCTCATAGTTCTAGAAGCTGAGAAGTCCAAGATGGAGGGATTGCATCTGGGGAGGACCTTCTTGCTGTGTCATCCCATGTCAGAAGGCAGAGGGCCAAGAGAATGTGCAACAGAGAAAATGAAGGGGGCCTAACTTGTTGTTTTATAAGAAACTCAGTCCTGAAATAACAGCATGGATCCATTCATGCAGGCAGAGCCCTCATGGCCTACTCACCTCTTAAAGGTCCCACCTCTTAATACTGTTACAATGGCAATTAATTTTCCAACACATGCTTTCGAAGGATACAGTCAAACCATAGCAGTGTTCTTTTTTTTTTTTTTAAAGCAACTAATAGACTAAAATGACCAAATTTATTGTTCTTTGCCATATATAATTATTTGCATAAACAAATAATTACATATGACAAAGAACAATACATGCTGTGAGAAGTAAAAAGGAGAGTATATTACATAGAATTAGTAGCACTAACGACTATAGCAAGCAAGTCCCAAATTTGTGATTTAACATAAGGGTGGCTTTCTAGGGTACCACTCCTCCAGATGACTCAGAGGTCCTGGCTCCTTCTGTCCTTTGGCTTTCTAGAGCTTCTTTCACTTCAAGGCACATAACTAGGAAAAAACAAGAGTTTGTGTAAAATACTGTATGGAATGATTTGTAGCTAAACCTGTATATAACCTGCTTATTAATCTATTAGTTATCTGTTATCTTAGTTTACAACAGGTATTTATTAACACGATTTATATGGGGTCAGGAATTGGATAGCAGCTTAGCTGGGTGGTTCTGGCTCTGGGTCTCTCATGAGGCTGCAGTCAAGGTTTGCCCATGCCACGGTCATCTGAAGGCTTGAATGAAATGTGAAGCTTCTCTTCCAAGAGGACTCACTCACATGGCTATTGGCAGAAGGTCTCAGTTCTTTGCTGGCTATTGCAGGAGGCCTTAGTTCCTTTTCATGTGGACCGCTCCACGGGGCTGACTGAGTGTCCCCACAGCGTGACCATAGGCTTCCCCCAGAGCCAGTCATGTCATATGAGAGAGAGAGAGAGAGAAAGAGTGAGAGGGAGAGAGAGAACATAAAACAAAAGCTTAATGGCTTTTATGATCTAGACTCAGAAGTCATATACTGCCACCTCTGCCATATTTGTTCATTAGAAGAGAATCACTGTGTCCAACCTACACTCAAAAGGAGGGGAATCAAACTCCACTTCTTGAAAGAAGTAGTATCAAAGAATTTGTGAACATATTTTCAAACCACTACAGTCTAGAAATGATGAATATCACTTCTGCCTGCATTCTGTTGGCATAAACCCGCCACATGGTCCAATTAAATGAATGTCTGTGAAATGTGGTTTATTTGTGAGCATAGGAAGGAGAGGAGAATGGGATATGGGGTAGAAAACATCTGTGTGTATATTAGCATGTGTGGAGGGTCTAGCTAGTAGATGGTAAGGAGGAGGTTAAGGAAGACTGAAGGGAAGAAGTGATATTTGAATATAGGTAGGATTTGAAGAGATAGAGATACCGGAGAGGATATTTCAAGTGGAAAAATAAACAAACGGGCATGGAGGCAGGAAATGAGATGGTTGTAGCGTGGGTGAAATGAAGTAGCTGAATATCAGGTTGGAAAGGTATGCTGGAACCAGCAGAAACTGTAAAAATGGAATCTTCTGATTAGTTGCAATGTTTTATAATTATTTCTCCATTATTTATGTTGCTTTCCAGGGCATATCTGCAGTGGCTACACCGTGAATGATTTTCATAAGTAAACACGTTACTGCACTGACTCAGTGTTGCTGTTCTCAATTTCCATTCAGTATTTGCTCTTGGAGCTGTTTGGACATTGATAACCATATAGTGATTTAGAATATTGTGTGGTATTGAGTACCCAGATGATATTGATATTTAGAGGAATGGCTAAAAGAGAAAGGAAATTATGTTTGTTGTCTTTCACTGTTCAGATTTCTGTAGTAGGAAATGTGTGTGTTGTAATCAGACTGACTTTTATTAAGTCCTCTTTACCCACTTATGATGGAGTAAGCTATTTAACCTCTCTGGGCCTCAGCTTCCTCATTTTAAGAACGAAACTGCTAATACTTATTGCAAACATGTTTCAATGAGAAAATGAGATGGCATGAAACCACCTAGGATATAGCGTAAGCGCTGAAAACATGCTGGTGATCTCTGTTCCTTCTCTTTCTGCATTGTGGCCCAGGACCACTATTATCTAATAGTATTGGCTCCTTTTCTCAAGGTTTCATCTGGAAGAAAGACAAGAATAGCCACTGAAAAATTATGGGAAAACGTCTGATGGTTTACAATCAAGTGTTAAATTGGGTGGAATTTTGAGATGGATCCATTACAGAAAAGTCATTCAAAGCCTCCAAGGGGCAGATGGCACTGGAGCTAAACGATGAGGAAGGCTGAATAGGTTCATAAAGTCATAGACGTCAGGATTGGAAAGGTCTTTGAAGAACAGCCTAGCAAGTAGTTAAAAGGATGGGGTTTGAAATTAGGCAAAGCCAGGTTCTAATCCTGTCTTTGTTCCTCACGAGCTATATAGCTTTGGGCAGTTTATGTAGTCTCTCAGTCTCAGTTTCCTCATCTGGAAAATGGGAACAGTAATGTTCCCTGTAATGGGTATTAAGAAAACATGAGAAAACATGTAAAATACTCAGAGAAATGTACAAAGTAAGCCTTAGTAATGATAGCTTATGATCTGCGGAGCCTTTTGACGATGAGTAAAGAAACAGGCCTAGGGAGTTGTAACGACTGGTTCAACATCATTTGGGGGGTCAGTTAGGAATTGGAGTAGAACCTCAGATTAGAAGCAGCATGAACAAAGGCATAGAGGTTGGAAACACCATATCACGTGGGTCTGGAACAGAGGTGGCAGGGGAGGGCTTGGGCAGAGAACAATGGGGCAGTACCAGGCCTTGAAAGCAGAAGAGCAGCTTGAGCTTGATGCAGAAAGAGAGGGAAATGTGATCTCAAATTCCTGGGCAGAGAGATGTTTTCCACAAGCATATTCTGAGACTTCACTGCTAAGAAATGAATGGCATAATTAATACAATAGACTTTGACTCAGGAATAGGAATACAATCATTCAGCCACAAAACCCAGTGGAGAAAGACCTACTAAAAGGCACCCAAGGCGTTTCAGCATTCTTAACCTGTAGTCAAGGAAACACGAATACTAAAAAAGATATCACCACAGAAACACTGTTTTGAAAATATCTATAACGGAAAGAGGAGAACCAACTACATATTTTGTGCCCACGTTCCCATGGTAGCACGTGTCCGTACAGAATGCTTGGTACGGCATGGGTGTGATCTTGTGTCTGTGTATGTGTGTGCATGCATGTGCGCGTGTGCACACACTGTGTATGTCAGAGGCAGGTGTGGGAACTGGGTGTGGAGGATACATAGCCCTGGCTCACGTGGCACTGCAGCTGGGGGAGAGGTTATAAGCACAAGGTCTCCCCGTAATGTCTACAGGTAGTTAAAGAATTCCCAGGAGCTTTTTGAGCGTTTTAACTCTTGTGCCAAATGAGCTGTGGAGTAGCATCTCAGAGGTCGCTTTGGGTCAGTACAGAAAGTTATCAATCAGCTGGAACCTGGAACCTTGAATCCATGCAAATGAGAAGACACTCCAGGTGGGAGTAGGCAGTGTGGTGTCATGGGAGGAACTGAGGGAGTTCAGGGGTGTTGGGGGGAGTTACGGTGCAGGGAGGCGGTCAGATGCATTTGCTTTGGAATCTAGGCTTGTACTAATTCACTGAAGAGCCTTTGGCAATTTGTCTTATCAATACATTAGTGTCTAAGACTCATCACTGAAAGAGAATAATAAAGTCTACATTTAGTGGCGTTGTAAACGTCAAAAGAGGTATCATTATCATAAATACAAGTACCTAGCATATAAGAGGCACTCAACACATTTATTTTTCTTCTCCCTTTATTTATTTATTTATTTATTATTATTATTATTAATATTTTTGAGACAGGGTCTTGCTCTGCTGCCCAAGTTGGAAGACAGTGGTCTGATCTTGGCTCACTGCAGCCTCAACCTCCCAGGCTCAAGTGATCCTCCCACCTCAGCCTCCTGTGTAGCTGAGACTAGAGGT
>CAUYLG010068834.1:0-12779 GCA_963573385.1 Cacajao melanocephalus | reverse complement strand
GCCTCTTTTTTTGCAAATTAATATTACTTCTTGTTTTTTTTTTTTCTCTGCCAAATATTTTTTTTTTTTTTTTTTTTTTTTTTTGGTTCTGTCTCTTATAAGCAAAATGTCACTGAGCTTTATTTTTTTCACCCCAATATGTAAGTTATTTCCTTGTAATATGGAAGTGTAACTTTTTCTATTTATTATTATAACTAATATGATCTTATGTCAGTCATTTTGTTTTTAAATGTTTTATACTTCAGATTTTACCTTCTGCTTTTTGGTATATGCACTATACCTTCTACATCTTCTCTAGTGATTTGAAAAATTCACATCTTGTTAATCCTTCTTGTAGTTACTTTTAGGTATTGCAAAAGCCTTCTCAACCTTTGCCTTTTCTGATTATTAAGGTCAAAGTAATCTATATTTGGAGCAATACTTTTGACTCCCTCATTTTCCTCCTTCATGTTCATACAAGCCTACTTACCTCCGTCTACGATTCTTTTTTTTTTTTTTTTTTCATAAGTCGGGCTCTTTGTCAAGCACCTACCATCTACAATTATATGTGGATCTCAGAATGTTATTAATCCTTTTTTTACATGATATATTTAAAATTTTTATTTTTAGCAAATATAACATTTATAATGATTATTTAGATATAACTGTTTTGCTGGTTTAATGCATACTACTAGATCTTTTATAACTGGATTTGCCCCGTGTTGAGCTATTAATTTGGATGTGCTTTTTAGCCATTTAGAGTAGATCTTCAAGTTGTTTTTGAAAACACCTGTAGGGAGCGTTTCCTAGTCTTTGCATGTGTTACACTTGCACACAAATGACAGCTTGGCCATATGTAAAATTTTAGAGTAACTATCTTTTCCATCCCAGTTCTTTTGATGGTGTTTCTTCGTATTTTGGGGAACAACCGTGGCTTCCACCTCTTCACCTGGATTGCACTGGACCTGCGATCGAGTCTCGTTACACACGCCCTTTGTCCAGTTGTTGACCCTCCCTTGTCACTCCACCCTTTCCTGCCGTCTTGGGCACTGGACAAGCCTTAGTCCCACTCAGTCTTTTTCCCTTTCTCTCCCTCCTCCCTCAAATTATCATGCTTGGGAGATAAGACTGTGCCTGCTGGTGAGATATTACTTAGGGATACTGAAAAGTCACTTTACTATGGGCAAGCATATAAATCACATTTATAACTGGCTTTTGCCTACTGAAAAAATTTCAATGTATCTTTATGTGAAGAGAAACTGTTGAAGAAAAGGAAACGAAGAAAAGGTGAAGTAAGATTTTACATTTTCAGATGAGATGATACTAATTTTCCTGAATATACAATCTCCCTATAGATTTAACATATTGTTTTTAGTTTAGTTTAGTTTTGCTTTGTTTTTCAAATCACTGCCTTAATCATGAATTTCAGTCTTCGGAAGCAGGAAGGGCCTTGATAGGGTGGGGAAAGCAGTAGTTTTTTCAGGTGCAACTAACTTGGAATTGACAAAAATTTACAAATTTATTTTACACAAGCTGAAAACAATTTTTTTTCTATTTAAATAATGTATTTGCTATCTGAATGATCAACTAAATTCAGGACAGGATTTGCCTATTGCTATTTATATAAAACCTCAATTCAAACATCTTTTGAATGCTTACTGTGTACAATGTACCGTGGGTAAACAAGCACATTTCTTAAATTCTCATTCAGTAATTAGAAGTTCATTCAATTACACCTATACTAGGAGAGATTTTAGGCAACCATTGATAACTTTTGAAGAATATTTAAAGCTATGAGAAATGCTGATAATGTATTCAGTTAGAAAAAGCACATTTCAAAGTAATATATTCAGCATAATTTTCATCGTATCTAAAAAAAAATTCAAAACCAGAATTCAAAACTAGGAAGAATATGTACCCAAATGTTAACGTTGTTTATTTCTGGATTAGTTTTTTAAAAAGTTTCCTTATTCTAATTTTTCTACAATGAAAACAAATCGATGTTATAATCAGATGATAGTATGGTGGTGGTGGTTTTTTGTAATGACACAGACCTACTCTTTAGGATTGCCAGAAATGGACACATTCATCCCACTTAAAGGATTCACTGTGACCTCGTAGAAAACATGGGATAGAAGCAGAGCCTTGAAGGGAGAGTAAGATATTCATAGATGAATACATAGAAAGAATGACTGACTCACTGAGCAGAGGAGCCACCGTGAGAATGTGTGCAGAACAGAGCAGGCGTGCAGCCAGTA
The DNA here is from genome assembly GCA_963573385.1 of Cacajao melanocephalus. Taxonomy (NCBI): domain Eukaryota; kingdom Metazoa; phylum Chordata; class Mammalia; order Primates; family Pitheciidae; genus Cacajao; species Cacajao melanocephalus. The sequence continues at coordinate 10,542 of CAUYLG010068834.1, read as the reverse complement.
ACTGGAGTGGGTGATGCCAGGACTAGGGTGGGTATGAGTCAAAGCCGAGTTCGGGAGAGCTGCAAAAACTTTGGAGAGGAGTTCGGATGTTGCTGTGTACGTTGGAGAAAATCATGAAAGGTTTTAGATTTGCGGTGAGAGAATCGTATCATGATTAGATCTGTCTGGCCAGGCGTGGTGGCTCACACCCATAATCCTAACACTTTGGGAGGTCAAGTCTGGTGGATCACTTCAGGTTAGGAGTTCAAGACCAACCTGGCCAACATGGTGAAACCCCGTCTCTATTAAAAATACAAAAAATTAGCTGGGTGTGGTGGCCCACACCTGAAGTCTCAGCTACTTGGGAGGCTGAGGCAGGAGAATCGCTTGAACCGGGAGATGGAGGTTTCAGTGAGCTGAGATGGCACTACTGCACTCCAGCCTGGGCGACAGAGCGAGACATGGTCTCAAAAAAAAAAAGAGTAGACCTGTGTTACTGTGTTATTGAAGGCTGGGAGAACAGGGGCAGGAGAGCATTTAGGAGGCATGCTCCTGGTTTCTTCTTTCTCCGACTGGTCCTTCTCAGTGACCTTCCTGGGTTTTTCTTCCTTCCCTTACCCCTAAATTGTTGGTGTTCCTGGGTACTGTTCACCACCCATCACTCCGTGCCTTCACTGACCATCTGAGTGCTGTGGTTTTCCAACCCTCAGCTGCAATCTGGATCTCTTTCCTGGGCTCCAAGCCAGGATGTGTTTAAACACGTCCAGGCCACCTAGTTGTCCCCGAAATCCTAAACCTCACAGGAAGTTATTTTTTCCAAAGCCTGCTCCTCCTCATTCTGTATCGAATTCCTGAGCTTAATCTCCGTTCTCCCATCCTACCAGTTCCGCAAGCCGGAAACCTGAATGTCCTCAAGAAATTTGTGAAGCTCTTACCAGAAAGGGTCCCCGATCCAGACCCCAAGAGAAGGTTCTTGGATCTCACACAAGAAAGAATTCAGGGCGAGTCCATAAAGTGAAAGCAAGTTTATTAAGAAAGTAGAGGAATAAAAGAATGGCCACTCCATAGACAGAGCAGCCTGGAGGGCTGCTGGTTGCCCGGTTTTATGGTTGTTTCTTGATGGTGTGCTAAAAGAGGGATGGATTATTCATGGCTGTTCTTTTAGACCCTGTAGGGTAACTTCCTGAGGTTGCCGTGGCATTTGTAAACTGTCGTGGCTCTGGTGGGAGTGTAGCAGTGAGGACGACCCTAGGTCACTCTTGTCGTCATCTTGGTTTTGGTGGGTTTTATCTGGATCCTTCACTGCAACCTGTATCTTGCGCCGACCTTCTGTCTCATCCTGTGACTTAGAATGCCTTAACTGCGTGGGAGTGCAGCCCAGTGAGTCTCAGCCTCGTTTTACCCAGCCCCTATTCAAGGTGGAGTTGCTCTGGTTCGCACGCCTCTGACAAAAAGTCAAAAGCTGTACGATTCCACTTAGAGGCACCTTGAAGAGGAAAATTCATAGAGCCAGAAGGTGGAATGGTGTGGCTGCCGGGGCGGGCGGGGAGGGGAAACAGGGCGTCGTCATTTAGAGTGTAGAGTTTCAGTGTGTGGTGATGGAACGTTCTAGTGATGGCTGCACAACATTGTGGTTATACTTAATGCACTGAATTATACACTTAAAAATGGAAAAAATGGTAAATTTCATGTTGTGTATATTTTACCGTAATTTAAACATAAAAGTAAATAAATAAAACCTGTTCAACTGGATTTGACTCAGTTTTTTCTCAGACTTATTTGACTGTGGTTCCCTCTGATCAAAAGAAAAAAAAAATGCTTTAAAGTGTGACGTGTATCACATCCTTTCCGTGTTAGGAAAACACACTTTGGGGAACATTCCCACATAGTTGGGGGTGGGGAGGAAGAATGAAGTTCCCGAATGTATTAACTCAGAGGAATATTATTAGAAATGGTGGTTGAGTTTTTATTTAGGGGAATTTTGGGTCAATTCGTCTTCTCTGTGCAGGCCTAATGACGTCATTTCTATGGGAGAATGTATTTGGAGCTTTGAAACACTTCAAAGCCTGAAAAGAAACGTCTAGAACACAGCCCGCTCAAATTGGAGACTGATTGCCTTCAATGAGTCTTAAGTACACAATCTGCTGCCTTTATGCAGAGGTTTGGAAATTATAGGAGGTTCCTCCTTTAGGGAGGCTTCCAGTCAGTATCTCAGATCGCTCAGTGCTGAGACACTTCAAGCTGAGCACTGGAATTGGGTGAGAAAAGGGAAAGTGAATAGACAGCCTTGGGCAACACATTTGTCCATCCTTCCTTCCTTCGCTGCAGGTCCTAGATTAATCTGGGTCTAAGGCAGGAGTTACTTAAGAGACTCAGCCCACTGCAGCTTCAATGTCTTTCACCCTGTCTGCAGATTTGGGAATCAGAGCCCCCCTTGGGCTTCGTCAGCCACTATATGGCCCACTTTCAGGACACCCCGAACCTCTCTTGTCACTAATCCCTGCATCCAGAGTTGATGCGCACACCCCTTTCCTTCTCTAACAGCATTCCTGCCCCGTTTAGACCCCTAGGCTGGCTTTTCTTTCGTTGCCTTTCTGAGTTCCTTCTTCAGAAGCCTCTCTAATACCTGAAGCCCTGAGCCACTCAAGAGGGCACCCTTGTTCAGTGAGCAACCTGTGCAGCCGCCCTTGTGGATAAAGACTTCCAGATCCCATCCCTCAGTCTATCTGCCCCACTACCCAGGGATTGGAATCCTGCCTTGAAATTTCAGCATTAGGTCACCTTTTCCATGCCAGCTTATTATTTCTTCTACTTGAAAAGTACATGTTCCTTATAAAAACTTCAAACCTCAAAAAATACCTTTCCCATAATTATCTCTTAGGTAACTGCCATTAACAATGGACAATATACTTTTAGAGATTTTTCTTTTTCTATTCATATACAAGTATGTTTTGCAGCTTACCTTTGTTCACATAATTATGCATCTGGGGCATCTTTCCATCTTGGCAAGGAGAGCTCTAGTTCATGATTTAATAGCTGTATTGTATTTCATTATTTGAATGTACCATGATTTATCTAACTGGTCCCATTGATGGACAATTGGAGTTTTTCCAGTTTTTTGTTACTGCATATAATGTAGACATGAATAATCTTAAGCATATAAATCTTTGCACAATGGCAAAAGGGTTTCTCTAGGATAAATTCCTAGGTAGAGTAGTTAGGTAAAATGGTAAAAACAACTTAAATTTTAACAGACGTTACAAAATCATCTTTCCAAAAGACTTAACCGTTTTGCTCTTCCACCACAATGTGGACCAAGGTCAGTTCCCTTCACCTCATCAATACTCGCTAGCTTTTTTTTTGTTCTTTTTGAGACGGAATCTTGCTCTATCACCCAGGCTGGAATGCAGTGGTGCAATCTCAGCTCACTGCAACCTCCGCCTCCTGGGTTCAAGAGATTCTCCTGCCTCAGCCTCCTGAGTAGCTGGGATTACAGGCACTCACCGCCACACCTGGCTAATTTTTGTATTTTTAGTAAAGATGAGGTTTCAGCATGTTGGCCAGGCTGGTCTCGAACTCCTGACCTCAAGTGATCCACCCACCTTGGCCTCCCAAAGTGCTCAGATTACAGGCATGAGCCATTGCACCCAGGCTGGCTAGCTTTTTAAATCTTTAGTAATGTGATAGATGGAAAATGTTTTGGTTTACATTTTTAAAATTCGTTTTGTAGGTCCTCCCATTGCAAAACTCTAGGGTGATACTGATTACTTGGGGTTGAATGTTTTCATATGTCAATTGGCCATTTATATTTCTTCTGTGAATTTCTGCCTGGGCTAGCTGATGATGCACTTGAATTTCCCATTTCTGTTGTCTGCCTGCCAGGATGGAAAATCTATTCCTTCCCTTCAGACCTGCTCCTCCCTGCCCCAAGGCTAGAGAGTAATGTTCAGCTCAGAACTTGGGATGAAAAAGACCCACCTTAACTCCCAGCTGCTCCATTAGTATGTCACCTTGGACAATTTACTTCACCTTTCTGGGTCCCAGTTTCCTCATAGGAAAACTAGACTTGGGGGCCAGGTGCGGTGGCTCACGCCTGTAATCCCAGCACTTTGGGAGGCTGAGGCGGATGGATCATTTGAGGTCAGGAGTTCGAGACCAGCCTGACCAACATGGTGAAACCCCCATCTCTACTAAAATACAAAACAATTAGCTGGGCATGGTGACAGGTAATCCCAGCAACTTGGGATGCTGAGGCAGGAGAATTGCTTGAACCCAGGAGGCCAAGGTTGCAGTGAGCCGTGATCATGCCACTGCACTCCAGCCTGAGTGACAGAGTAAGACTCTGTGTCAGAAAAAAAAAGAAAGAAAGCTGGACTTGGAGGTGGAAGATCAAAACCGAGAGGATCTATCCTCTGTTCTCAGGCACTCTGAACTTCCTTTTAGAGTATTTACATTTTATTATCATTTTTTGTTTGTATATCCATTTCCCTTACTAGCATCTAAGCTCCCTGATCACAAGGACTATATTATCCATCCTCACATCTTTGCTGCCCAAGATATAATGGTGTTCAATAAATATTTTCCAATGCATTTAATTTTTAAGAATTTTATTGACTCTTTTACCATAAGAAAAGCTGCATTCTAGGTGCTATGAGAATACAAAAAATATTTAAAATGTAGTTCATATCTTCTTGGGGAGATAAGCTTGTTCACTCATTCATTGAGTTGTTCAATATATCTGGATTAGCTAAGCTCCAGCCAGCTTGGCAGGATCCAAAGAGAAAAGATAAAGTCAAGTTGTGTACCCCACACTCAAGTGGCTTCCCGTGTAGTAGGGGAGACAGATCTAAAATAAGCACAACATAATGAGATGCACATGGTCATATAGAAATCATTTCTAATAGTTATTAAAAATATATAGTAAGGCCAGGCCCAGTGGCTCACACCTGTAATCCCAGCATTTAGGGAAGCCAAGGCAGGTGGATCACCTGAGGTCAGGAGTTAGAGACCAGCTGGGCCAATGTGGCGAAACCCCGTCTCTACTAAAAATAACAAAAATTAGCCGGGCATGGTGGGGGGTGGCTGTAATCCTAGCTACTCGGGAGGCTGAGGCAGGAGGATAGCTCGAACCTGGGAGGTCAAAGTGAGCTGAGATCGCACCACTGCACTCCAGCCTGGGTGACAGAGGAAGACTCTGTATCAAAAAAAACAATACACACCCACACACACACACAAAGCAGTGCATGGCTTGGTAGTTGCCAAGTGGAAGTAAAGCTCACCTCTCAATGTGTTCTAGGAGTCACTAAGGGTGCTGGAAGGGGGCGTCACGGTGAAATCAGTGAGTGGTCACATTGCGTATCAGTATAGCAAAGACCGAGAAGGCTTACAGGAAAAACTTGTTGAATTCTGTTTGACCTAATATCACCCACATTTATTTAACTGTGAAGCTCTCTTCCTCCCACTGCTTGGCATCCTGTGGATCTATCATTCTTTAAAATCATGATGAGAAACGCTGGTGTAGATACCATTTGTAATTAGATAGTGGCTCTTAACCTCTTTGGATCGTGGACTTTTTGAGAAATGGATGGTCGGAGGGGACTGTGCACCATTCCTGTGCTCTTCGAAGCTCACTCCAGACCCACCTCCATGATCAGGGAAAGCAAAGAAGGGAAAAAATCCCAGGTGATGGGGAGATCTGTGTAGGTCAAGACAAAAGAGGGTAGAAGATGATATGGACCTTGTTCACTGTCGGGCAGTTGACTGTGAAGGAGAGATTGTGTGGAGAGAGGGGACATCAACTGTGAAAGACCCTAAATACTTGGAATACTTGGTGTAGAATTCACAGTTCTTTTTTTTTTTTTTTTTGTGGTGGGGTCTCACTCTGTTGCCCAGGCTGGAGTGCAGTGGCTGGATCTCATCTCACTGCAACCTCCACCTCCCGGGTTCAAGCAATTCTTCCTGCCTCAGCTTCCTGAGTAGCTGGGATTACAGGCAGCCCCCACCACACCCCACTAATTTTTGTGTTTTTTAGTAGAGATGGGGTTTCACCGTGTTGGCCAGGCTGGTCTTGAACTCCTGACCTCAGGTGATCCGCCTGCCTCAGCCTCCCAAAGAGCGTTACAGGTGTGAGCCACCGTGCCTGGCCAAATTCATGGTTCTTGATAACTGATCAACTATAAAAGTCAAGGGAAGCCGGGTGTGGTAGCTCATGCATGTAATCCCAATCAAAGATGACTCTGCCAACAGACACTGGAATCATAGTAGGATTATTTACAGAAATAAGGTCATGGAGCTGAAACTTCGACACATGAAAACCTATGTTTTGATCATGTTGAAATGCCCCAATTTGCTTTTATTAACTACTGCTTAGTCTCCCAACTGAAATTTCATTTTAAGAATTGAATTTGCCATCTAACTGGGCATCCTACCTTGAATGGTTAAAAATCAGATTTGTCTGATTTCTAATTTTAGAAGGAACCAGGCTGACCTTCATTCCACTGTTGCTAACTGGAGCCCTGTTACCTGGGTGACTAGATTTACAATATGTCAGTATGCAAATACCATCTGCCCAAGAGGAGAGAGGAAGCAAGGCCTTCTTCCTCTAGGGGTTGTCAGTAGTTCTGGAAACGTCTTCCTCTGGGAATGGGGAGAACGGCATGCCGAAGAGAAGGAGAACAGGGAAGAAGACGTGGTGATTCGTTTCTAGAGCCTCTCCCTCATTCTCTTCCCACAGAGGAGTGTGCGGTCTGCCTTATGGACAGTCCTTAATATGTATCATTAGGATACAGACAGGAATTCAGATTGCATGTTTCTCTTGGTAGAGTGAGCAAAAAGGGTAGTATATATCACTTCAGTGGATCAGAAAACACTTAGATTCAGATAGCTGAAATGGCTTAATGAAGACTTTGAATATACGATTCCTGTCTCCCCAAATGCCATTAGGAATCTAACTTCCAACTGTTAAGAGAGTGTGGGCTGGGCGTGGAGTTGGCCACCTTTATTGGGCGAGCTTTGAAGAAGGGTGAAAAGAAGCAGATATTCCATCTCATTTTCCCACACTTCAGGTTGACTGGGCAGGCTGAAGGGATTTTTCTCCCACAGAATATCTATATTCAGCATTTGTCCTGAGTATTGTTTCAGGCGAGGGCTTGGAATCACATTTGGAAACATTCAAATCCAAAGGCAGGGACGTTCTGCTGTTCCTTTTCATGAAATTACTGTCACATCAGCTGTCAGCTGCAGGAATCTCTCCCACCCACGCATTTTGTGAGTCCAAATTAGGTGGACTAATTAATTGTAATTTTTACTTTCAAGTCTCAAGGACTTTGATGGGCGGCTGTGCTTCCTTTCATGGCTGTGTGCAGGAATTTATGTAGGAGGGAGACCTTCTAGGAGCAGGACTGAGGGTCTCAGGCTCTTGGCTTCTAATTTTGTCCCCCCCGGATTACTTCCCCTGTGACCTCTCCTCTCTTTGCTCTCCTTGGCTCTGCTGTCTCTCATCTCTTTGGTAAAAAAGAACCCTTCTTAGCATCAACCTGAAACTGTCAGCAGCATGCAGGAGTGAGCAGTCATTTTACTTACTGTGACATTTTCATCCAGCTAGCCTTTTTATCCGGATGTTAAGCAAGCGGCCAAGGAGATTAATGGCTAAGTGCATCCTGGAGCTGGACTGGCTAGGTTCAAATCCCAGCTCTGCTACTTACTAGCTGGGTGACCTTGGGCAAGTGATTTAACTTCTGTGCATCAGTTTCCTCATTTGTCAAATAGGGATTTAAAACACTACCTTCCTCATTGTGTTGTTGTGAGGATTAAATAGTATAAATATTTTTAAACTGTGCTGAACTTACAGAAGCCAGGACTCTCTGTGGCAGCTGTTAAGATTACTTCTGTCATGCATCTGTAGGGGTCCTGGTGAGGTAGTGAAGTTTTGCTGTGGGCAAGTAGATTTCCAGAGTGTGCTTACAGGCAGTGACCTCCCTGTTTCTTCCTGTCATGCTAGTTTCTCTTTTGAGATGGAGTCTAGCTCCGTCGCCCAGGCTGGAGTGCAGTGGCGCCAATCTCTGCTCATTGCAACCGCCTCCCAGGTTCAAGCAATTCTCTCGCTTCATCCTACTGAGTAGCTGTGACTACAAGCACCCGCTACCATGCCCAGCTAACTTTTGTATTTTTACTAGAGATGGGGTTTTCACCATGTTGGCCAGGCTGGTCTCAAACTCCTGACCTCAGGTGATCTGTCCACCTCAGCCTCCCCAAGTGCTGAGATTACAGGCATGAGCCACCGTGCCTGGCCATGCTAGTTTCTATTGATGCACAGATCAAGACTAATTTTCCATGTGGCACCGCCGCCCCCCTCCAACAACTGTACCGCATGCCGCTCTGTTCCTAACCCCTTGCATCCTTTCTGTCAATGCTATGTAATTAGCACATTTGGACATGGTATCTTGGCTTCTCACGCTGATTGTCTGTTCAGCTGTTTGTTGTTCTCGAAGAGTAATGAAAAGATGCCTCGTGGCCGGATAGCTGCCCGTGATCGTCGTTCAGTGGATGTTGTGCCCAAGTTCATACAGCAGTGACTTGGACAACCACACTTGTCCTTAGCTTACTCTTGGCTTTTGAAGTCACTTCTTTGGCTTTCTTATTTCTGTATATAACTTAAAACTATCAGGAGAAAGTATGAGACGTTGCAGGTGGGAGTGTAAAACGGTGCAGCTGCTATGGAGGAAAGTCTAACAGTTCCTCAAAAGGTTAAACATGTTGTTACCATGTGACCCAATAATTCCACATCCAAGAGAAATGAAAACGTACGTCCTCAAAAGACTCACACACAAATGCTCACAGCAGCATTATTCATAATAGCCACAAGGTGAAAACCACTGAAATGTCCATCACCTGATGAATGGATAAACAAAATGTGGTATATCCATACAATGGAATATTATTTAGTAATAAAAAAGGAAGTACTGATTCATGCTAGACATGAATGAATCTTAAAAACATCTTAAATGAAAGTAGTCAGTGACAAAAGGCCAGGTATTGTACGATTCCATTGATATGAATGTTCAGAATGGCCACATCCCTAGAAACAGAAGGTCAATTAGTGGTTGCTAGGGCTGGGAGGAGATGAGAATGGGGCATGATTGTTAGTGAGTATGGAGTTTCTTTTGGAGATGATGAAAATGTTGTGGAATTAGATGGTGGTGATGATTTCACAAACTTGTGAATATACTAAAAGCCACCAAATTGCATATTTTTTAAAAAAGTATGAGAAACATCTGTATGCTCAACTACAGAGTTTAAAGTCATCTTTAAGATTACTTTTTCAAGAGTAGCTGTCACCTAAAATAAAATAAAAAGTGACTTGATCTGCAAGGAAAACATGAAAAATGCAAATGATCAAGAATGGCTTTTTCACCCCAAATTGTTGAATATAAATTATATACATGCAATTCATAAGCTCTGTAGGATTCGGCTGCCTTCTATGTTGAGATTCTATACTTTGCTACATTCCTGGATGGGCCATCAAAGTAATACTGAAAGCAGCTTCTATAACAGAAATAGAAGTGCTTTTTCAGGTCCTGCCTACCAGCGCTCCTGGGTTCCCTAAGGTAATAATTCACAGCTACTTCTTTGTGGTGCCCTTACAAAGAGTGATTTAACTGTTTGTAAAGGTGTTTGGACCTTTTTGACATTAAAGAGATTTACTGAACTGAATTTATCTTGTGTTTACAACCAGAATATTCCCAGGGGACACCCTCCAGCCCCCTAAAAATTAACCATCTCGGCTTATCAGTGTTTCATCAGGAGCCTACCGATTGACTCTTCTGGTTTAATTAAATAATAGGGTTGAAATCTCTCCCAGGAGTGTCTCAGTACTTATTTGGAAGAAGGATGTGAAATGCCCAAGCACCGCCTAAAATGGGCTTCGCAAGAATAAATGATCCAAGAGAGAACCCAGAATTGACTTTAAAACACCCTGTAATCATATCACACCTGTTAGGATGGCTGTTATTAAAAAAAAAGAAAAAAGGAAGTGATGATGGGCCAGCCATGGTGGCTCACACCTATAATCCCAATGCTTTGGGAGGCTGAGGTAGGAGGATCAGTTGAGGTCAGGAGCTTAAGACCAGCCTGGGCAACATAGCAAGAACTGTTTCTACAATTTCTTTTTTTTTTAATTAGCCAGGAGTAGTGCCGTGTAGCTATAGTCCCGGCTACTCCAGAGGCTAAAGTGGGAGGATCGCTTGAGCCCAGGAGGTTGAAGCCGCAGTGAGCTGTGTCACACCACTGCGCTGCAGCCTGGATGACGGAGCAAGACCCTTTCCCTAAAAATATTTTTAAATGTAAAACAAGTGTTGGTGGGGATGTGGAGAAATCAGAACCCTCGTACATTGCTAGTAGAGATGTAAAACTGTGGAAAACAGTTTGGTGGTGACTCAAAAAGTTCAACATAGAATTACCATATGACTGAGCAATTTTACTTCTAGGTCTATACTCAAAATAATTAAAAGCAGAGACTCAGATACTTGTATACTCATGTTCACAGCAGCATTCTTTTTTTTTTTT
>CAUYLG010068833.1:0-91505 GCA_963573385.1 Cacajao melanocephalus | reverse complement strand
CCACTCGCTCTCTGTGCTTTCACTGGGAGCTAAAATCCTGAGCTGTTGTTAATCGGCCATCTTGGATCTCTCCGCCCGGTGATGAAGTTTTTTCTGTTTCTTAGTTTTCCTTTGGCAGACGCCCCTTCCCCGCACAGCTGGACCTTCCCGGTTCAGCTGTGCTTACTGTGAAACTCTCAGTCCTCAGCACTTCCAATTGCTGTTCTCCTTGTGGGGTTGGGACCAGCCGAGCCGGACTCAAAGGGCACCCTGTCCTGTATACTCCGCGCTGAGAAGCGCCGTGCCAGGGCGCCGGCAAAACAGCCGCGCCGGCCAAAAAAGTCGCGCTGGCGACCCCTGTGGCTCCTCCGCCGGGAATCTCCCAGTCTGTGGGCAACAAAAATTCGGCTGAAAGTGCGACGTCCACTCGCTCTCTGCGCTTTCACTGGGAGCTACAATCCTGAGCTGTTGTTAATCGGCCATCTTGGATCTCTCTCCTCTTTTCCTATTTTTAAATTGGGGTTTTTGTTTTTCTTACTATTGAGAAATTCACTATTTGAGTTTCTTATGTATTTTAAATATTAATCTTTATGAGATGTATAGTTGCAAATATGTCTCTTCACCTTGTTGTTTCTTTTGCTGTGTCAAAGCTTTTTAGTTTGATACAATTACATTTGTCTATTTTTGCTTTTGTTGCCTGAGCTTTCAGGGCGGTATTAAAAAAATCACCGCACCCAGGCCAATGTTGTAGAGATTTCCCCCTATGCTTTTGTCTAGTAGTTTCACAGTTCCAGGTTTTATGTTCTTTAATTCATTTTGAGTTGTTTTTGGTTCGTGATGTCAGAGAAGGTTCTAATTTTATTTTTTGCTTGTGGGTATCTAGTTTTCCCAGCACCATTTGTTGAAGAGGTCATCCTTTTTCCATTGTATGTTTTTGGAACCTTTGTCAAAAATCAATTGACTGTGTATGTGTGGGTTTATTTATAGTCTCTCTATTCTCTTTCATTGGTTGATGTGTCTGTTTTTATGCCAGTACCATGCTGTTTTGATTACAATAGCTTTATAACATACTGTGAAATGAGGGAGTGTGACGTCTCCAGCTTTGTTCTTTTGTAGTTACATATGAATTTAAGGATTATTTTTCATATTTCTCTGAAAGCTGACACTGGGATTTTGATAGAGACTGCATTGAATCTATAGATAATTTTGGGTAGTGTAGACATTTTAAACAATGTTAATTCTTTTGCTTCATGAACATGGAATATCTTTCATTTGTTTCTGTTTCCTCCTATTATTTCATCAGTGATTTATAGTTTTCAGTATACAGATCTTTCATCTCCTTGGTTAACTTTACCCCTAAGTTTTAAATTTTTTTCTTGTTACTATTGTAAATGTAATTGTTTCCTTTTTGAATAGTTTTGTTATTAGTGTTTAGAAATGACCAATTTTCATATGTTGTTTTTGTATCTTGCAACTTTACTAAATCTGTTTATCAGGTCTAGAAGTTTTTTGGTGGAACCTTTAGGATTTTCTATATATATGATCATGTCATCAGCAAACAGAAACAATTTTACTTTTTTCTTTTCTATTTGGATGCTTTTTATTTCTTTCTCTTGCCTAACTGCTCTGGCTAGGACTTCCAGTATTATGTTAAAAGGAAATGATGAAAATGGGCATCCTTGTGTTGTCCCTGAACTCAGAGGAAAATCTGTCAACTTTTCACTGTTGAGTATTATGTTAACTATATGACCTTTATTGTGTTAAAGTACATTTCCTCTATACCTAATCTAATTGGTGTTAATTCTTCCTTAAACATTTGAAAAAACTCATCGATGAAGCTATCTGAGCCAGTACTTTTCCTTGTGGGAAGTTTAAAAACTATGAATTCAATCTCTTTATTTGTTATAGATTTATTCAGATTTGTCTATTTCTTCTTTCATCAGTTTCAGTAGTTTACATCGTTTTAGGAATTTATTTTACCTAAGCTATCTAATTCACTGGCATACAATTTTGTGTGTTTATTGAATAAGTATATCCTCTCTTATTATGAGAACTATCCCACCTCCATTCTCCATAGTTTATAGTGGCAGTATTCCCTAGCCACATTTATAAGGAGCGAGCTGGGCTTCCTAACTACCCTTGCTTGATCCATCTGACCAACTGGGGGTTGAGAAAGAGCTGTTTTTCCTCCAGTCACATGGGCCAGTAACCCATTAACTCAGAAGCTTTCAGCAGCCACATATGACATCACGTTGCCTGAAAAATAGAGAAAACCATTCTGCAGCAAGAGGCATCAGTGAAGCTGACTGGAGGAGTACATATGGGAGGTAGAAGTTTAATTAGGACTAAACCCTTGATTCTAGTTCATTATCAAAATTGGGTTACATTCCTACTAATAGTTTCTCTCTTTCACAACCTTTTTTTTTTTTTTTCTTAAGTTCTTTGAGAGGATGTCTTTCAAATACAATGAATAGAATCTTGACTAATAGAGAACTTGGTCCTGGGGAGCAGGTATTGTAAGTAACAGAATTTAAGGGATGATTTCAACTTGAGGCAGCAAGGCTGCATTCTGTGTTCTCAGGGGGATGTTGCAGTCAGTGGTGAGCTTCAGTTCCAGGGGCCTGGATGAAAGTAGACACAGAATGACAGATCAAGGATATAACAAGGAAGAAACATCCTCCCTGTTAGTAGCCAGTGACCTGAGACTGGGCTAGAAAATCACATCTGGGTAAGTAATAATAGCTGGATTCTCTGTTATTCCCTATTTCTAAAACTAAGATTGAGGTTTTTATGGGGAAGTTGGAGAACTACAATTAGGAAGAAAAATCTTAGAGGACCTGGGTTCCCTAATGCCCCCTTTTCTTTTCCTTCTTTCTTTTTTCTTTTTTTTTTTGAGATGGAGTCTTGCTCTGTCACCCAGGCTGGAGTGCAGTGGCATGATCTCTGCTCACTGCAACCTCCGCCTCCTAGGTTCAAGCGATTCTCCTTCCTCAGCCTCCAGAGTAGCTGGGATTACAGGCACATGCCACCACGCCCTGCTAATTTTGTATTTTTGTAGAGATGGGGTTTCTCCATGTTGGTCAGGCTGCTCTTGAACTCCTGACATCATAATCATCTTGCCTCGGCCTCCCAAAGTGCTGGGATTACAGGCATGAGCCACCATGCCCGTCCTGATGCCCCTTTTTCTAAGTCCTCTGTTGGACTAAGGGATGCAGGTTCCTGGACCAAAATTGAGCCTTAGGTACGGAGACAATTGTCCAATGAAATTTGAGGGGAAAGCCACCTTGTTGCTCTACCCCACATTCTATTAATAGTTTCCCATGTGTGGCCCCAAACCAAGGTCCTGAACTAGATACAACAGGGATGGGAAGATTCCTCAGTGTTTCTGCTAAGAAACAAGCTGCATGGTCATGGCCCTGTCCCCGAAGTACAATTTCGCAGACCTAGGACTTTAAAGGTGATGAAAAGATTTGTGTCACGGAGACAGAGGATGTTAAATGGAGTTGTCTCTAATGGAACTTATCAGTGACCCATGAAATACACCAGTCATTTCATGTAGTTTATTGTCTCTAATAAAAGAGTAAAATATATATTTTTGGCTAGTACCCATTTGGATTTTTTTTTGGTAGTTATTTTGTGTTGCCTCCACATTTGTATATAGGGTAGAACTTGGTTACATTGATTACATTTATCATTTTGTTTGCCAGTTGTAAAATCAGAAAGGGTCATACCTGAAGCAGACTGAAATTGCACTAAAGAAATAATGGACATTACCTGAAGATCCTGAATGAAGAGCAGTGGTTCTGTGAAATCTCCTTTTGGTGCAGTAGCTGGGTGTGGCTTTGCCATTGGGGAAAAGATGGTTGTATTATGTTAAGTAAGGTCTTACTTGGAATTTCATGTGCAGCAGAAGAGAGTGTATATGTGTTGGGCAGAAAAGAGAAGGAATGTATACTTACTGGGATAGTAGCCTTGCTATTTTTTAGAATAGCCTCTTTTTTTTTTTACATGCTTACAGTGGTGGAACTCTCAGCAGCCATATTTAGAAAGTAACACAACCCTTTCGTCACTTTCAAATGGTTTAGAGGTGGACATCTGACCCAAAATTGACCAAAATCCCTGTTTTGGACCCTTTTGCTGGCAACACTATGAATGGCGAGGTGGGAGGTGGGGGAAAGGAGAGAGGGAGAGGGAGAGAGAGAGAGAGAGAGAGAGAGAGAGAGAGAGAGAATTATTCGTTTCCTAATTACTGGATGAGTAACAAGTAAAGGTATTCAAGATTTTCTGCCATATGGACTGAGGAGGAGAGGGAGCTGGTACGCAGCAAGAGAAGGGAATGGAGGTAACACTCAGAGCAGAGTAGAGATGAGAGGCAGAGAGACTAGCTGTGTTCAGGTCTCTGCTTCCAGCTTGCTCCTGGGGTCCCGCTATTTCTTGCCCTTAGGTTCTGTGATCCAGTCCTTACAATCAGATCTCCCTCTTTGCTTGACTTAATTTTAGTAGGATTCTGCTACTTATAACCACAAGAATATTAACTAATGTAGTCTGTTAAAGAGTCTAACATCCTATTTGCCACATTTATGGTAATATTTTTAGTATAATAACAAAACATGGCAATATCATTCTTGGCATGTAGGCTTCTTAAGTGAAAAAGAAAACTGTAATTTCTCCTATTTCTCCACCGTCTTCTTCCCATCTTCCTCTTTCTTCTTTTCTGAATCTTCCTCCTTTTTTTTTTTTTTTTCTGGTGCTCTTGGAGCCTAGAACAATGATGGGTATTAATAGAGTCTCAAATAATGTTTACTGACCTAAACTGAACATAAATAAATAGAAAAATAAGAAAGAAATTCCTCCACAATCTCACCACTACATGAATAAAACCGTTTTCAATCATCCCTGGACTCATCATTGTCCACATTCTTTCATCATTTTTATTTTTTTGCAAACCCAGGATAGACCCAGTTTTGTGTCCTACCCTTGTTGAATAACAGTGTACATAAACACATTTCCATGATGGTCACAGCCTTCAAAGTTGCAGTTATTATTGTTGCTTCAATAAGAGGAAAAGATAAATGTAGAAAGTATTTTTTACTAAATATTTCATAAGGCCAAACAGAAATGGAAAGTGCTTTCATTATAGTCAACAAGCCAAGTCTCTGGCTCGTCTCTTGCTTCATTGCCTTTCCCTGCGAAACCACATCCTGCGCAAATCCGACTCTGCTCTTACTCCACGCCTGTTTCTGTGCTGCTGAACCAGGCTGGAAGAAAAACAGCCACACATGCCTTTCTCACTTTCACTTCCTGACCACTCACCCCAAGAAGGCCCGCAATGCTGCACAGCGATCGTTCTGTATTTCTCTAATCTATTCACCCTCCCTTCTCCTAGGTGATTCTTTTCATTCTTTAACCTCCAAACTCTGAGGCTGCCTCCCCCAGCCTCTCTCTCAGGGGATGACTACATTTTCTTTCATTGAGAAATGAGAGGCAATGTAAAGGGACTTTATAAGGCCCCAGTGCCACGTCTCTTCATCTACCTCCATTTGCTCTGATATACTCTGCTTTCCCTCTTGTTACTAAGAATGAATTGAACATGCTGCTCTTTCAGGCTGTCCTTTCTCGGCACTGATTCTGGATTAAGGATTTAAGGATTTAAGCTAGAATCAGTGCCAGCTTAAGGATTTTTCCTCTCACCAGCTTAAGGATTTTTCTCTAGCGATTCCCTACCATTTCCACTATCCCCATCTCTTGAAACACGATTCGTTTCCTCTTTACTGGACTCTTTTCATTAGATGACAGATGTGCTGTTACCTCTTGCTTACACACATGCACACACACAGACACACAGACACACACACACCGCCCACAAAAACTTGATCCACTTTACCCTCTATCTATTGCTGCATTTCTTGTCTTCCTTGGCAAGTAAAATTCCACAAGTCCAGTGGTTCTCAAAGTGTGGTATAAGGACCAGAAGCATTAGCATCCACTGAGAGCTTGTAAGAAATACAAATTGTTGGGCCTTACTCCAAATCTACTGAATCAAAAATTCTGGGTGTAGGCCCAGCAATCTGTGCTTTAACAAGTCTGCAGGTGATTGTGATGAATACCAAATGTTGGGAACCACTGTTTAGAAATAGTTGTTGACTACAATTTCTCTTCTCTCGTTATCTTTGAAACCCATTCCAGCCAAGCTTTAGGTTCCCCTATCCTACAGAAATTGCTCTGTCAAGGTCAAGAATGATTTCCATTGGTGGGACCAGGTTCCTCATTGTCAGAGAGTAAAGTTACAGATGAGCAAGACAGGAAGGCTGGAATGAACTCTGTGGTACTGGGTTAAGGTCAGAGATGTCAGTATTACCTTATGTTTTGCTGAATATATATAGATATAGATAGATATGTGTACATGGGTGAGTTTACATATACATATTTCCTAGCCCTGTCTGCTGGGGGTGCCCGTGATATCCCAGTAGCCATAAGCACACCTGGTGCCCAGATCTTGATTTCTAATGTCACTCTTCAACAATCAAGGCCTCTTGGACTTCTTTTGCAGGAATGAATCCATTCCTGAGAAAGCAAGTGCTCACCTCCATGGGAGACCATTAGTCTATTCATGAAGGAATCCCCCCTACCCGCCCAGTAACCCAAAGACCTCCCACTAGTCCATATGACTCACACTGCCACATTGGGAATCAAATTTCAGCACGAGTTTGTGCAGGGACAGACTAAATCCAAAACATAGCAGAGTCTTATTTGACTTTTCTCTTACCTTACATGCAGTCTTTCCAGTCCTACTTTCAAAATATACTCCAAATCTAGTCACTCCTCACCACCTCCTTTGCTACCCAGGTCTCATCCACCATCATTTCTTGCCTAGATTACAGCAGCTGAGTCTTGATTGGTCTCCCCGTTTCTGCCATTGCCTCTCTTCATGTGTTCTCAACACAGCAGCAAGTGATCCTGTTAGTTTGTAAGTCAGATCACGCCAAAATCTGCTCAAAATTCTTCATTGAGTTCCCAGTTCTCTCAGGGTAAAAGTCAAATCCTTTCCATTGCCTACGGAGCCCTGTGTGATCTATTTACTTCACAGTGCTGTCTGACTTTGAATCCTGCAACTTCATCTCCAGTCCAGCTGCTAAGACCTCATGGCTTGCTCTTCAGCAGTCCGAACATGTAACTGCCTGAGGATCTTTGCACTCACTGCATTGTTTGCTGAGAACACTGTGTGATAATTTGTTATGCAACAATAGAAAACCAATGCAGATTGAATCATATGAAATTGCCAGTAGTTCAGAAGTAATATTTGACTTCCAAAATGGCAATTTCTTGTGATTCTATCTAATAAACTGCAGCAATCATCTTTACTCCTGATACCTTCATTTTCTTTCCCTGATTATTTCTTCTCAAATAATTGGACCACCGTCTAGTTTACTATTTTACTTACGTATTTTGGTTATAAGCTGTTTCTTCCCACAGTAAGGTAAGCAGATACCTTTATTTGCTTTGTTCATGCTGTTGTCACCGTGCCTAGAGGAGTGCCTGACAAACAGTAGATACTTAGTAAATGTTTGTCAAATGTCGCATCAGTGAAGGAAGGTAGGTGGAGGAGATGGGAATTGGAGCAGCATGAACCACTTTGTTGGACAAAAACTCAACCTAAAAATCTGGTGGGAACTTGAAAAAGCCAGGAGCTCTGTACTTATCCTTAAACTTTGGAGTTTCAAGAATCCGACATTCTGGAGAATTTCAGTTTCTGTGCTGAAATGCCTTCGATTCAACACAAAACAACCACAATAGAAACATGGAAAGTTCCTGACATGGGAATTCTGGGAGATACAATTCAAGTTGAGGTTTGGGTGGGGACACAGCCAAATCATATCAAGAGTATGTAGAAATATGCCAAATTATGTATTAAGTGGGAAAATCAAAATAATACCTATATTAAAATTGTACCCATTTTAAAAACACATATCAAGTACTACTTGGCTTTAAAAAGAGACAAATCTTGTCATTCACAACATCATGGATGAATCGGGCAGATATTATGCCTGGCCTCAGGTGGCCAGGTCAAAAAGTCTGGCAGCTTAATTTAGAGAGCTGGAAATGGAAACAGCAGCAATCAAATGGCTACTTTCCTCCCTCAGTTTGAGGCCAACGGCAGGACGGAGGAAAGAAACTGCAGCTTCTGAGAACAGGCCTGGCACTGGGCGGCAAGTCCCCCTTTCTGTGGGCAGCCACTCTCACCCTCAGCTCCTGGGCCAGGTAGACACCTGTGGATGGGCTGGGACACTTTAGATTGGGTTGGGGGAGAGTCTGTTTATCAAAAATGAGATCCATCTGCAAGAGGAGAGATCTCTTCCAATGTCATTGAAGTTTCCCAGTCCATCTAAGGTAAATGTACTTCATTAAGTAGATGGTATGTGTTTTCAAAAAATGGCATTAAATATCTATGTGTTTTCTTCAGTAGAGAATAGTACCTGAACACAGATATCTTCTTATTCTACCTTCAGAGAGTCTCTGGAACATTCAGGCTAGAATTTAATATTATTTGTGCCCATATTCTCCTTTTTTTATAGCCTACTATCTTTGTAAAGAAAAGTTTATCTAGACTACTCCAGGAAATTGGAGGGCTAATCCTATTCCTTACTCATATTGGGTATTGACATCATTTTCCAATATTGTATCCAATTATTACCTATATCTACACATATGTATTTTTTTTCTAACAAGTTTCAGTTGTTCACATTTATGGGGTAAAATGTGATATTTTGGTATATGGATCAATGTGGCATGATCTACTTAAGCTGATTAACTTATCCATCAACTGGCTTACTGATCATTTTTTATGCTGAGACATCTGAAATTTACTCTTATTTTGAAATATATAATACATTATTTTGACTATAGTGATCCTAATTGCAGTAAACCTAGTCCTCCTGCCTATCTGAAACTTTATACCTTTTGATCAACAATTTTCCATTTCCTTCTTCTCCACCCCACCGCATCTGTTGACCATTGTTCTACTATCTAATTCTTTGAGTTCGTCTTCTTTTAGATTCAACATATGAGTAAGATCAGGCAGTATTTGTCTTTTTGTGCTTGGCATACTTCACTCAGCGTAATATCTTCCGGATTCATTCATGTTGTTGACATGGATGACAAGATTTCTCTCTTTTTAAAGGCCAAGTAGTACTTGAAATGTGTTTTAAAAATAGCTGCAATTTTAATATAGATGTTATTTTGATTTCCTCAATCAATTTAATATATAATTTGTTATATTTGTACATACTCCTTGATATGGTTTGGCTGTGTCTCCACCCAACTCTCAACTTGAATTGTCTCTCCCAGAATTCCCATGTGTTTTGGGAGGGACCCAGGGGGAGGTAATTGAATCATGGAGGCAGGTCTTTCTCGTGCTATTCTCATGATAGTGAATACGTCTCATGAGATCTGATGGGTTTATCAGGGGTTTCTGCTTTTGCTTCATCCCCATTTTCTCTTGCTGCCTCCATGTAAGAAGTGCCTTTTGCCTCCCGCTATGATTCTGAGGCCTCCCCAGCCATGTGGAACTATAAGTCCAATTAAAACTCTTCTTCCTAGTCTCAGGTATGTCTTTAATCAGCAGTGTGGATATGAACTAATACAGTGAATTGATACCAGTAGAGTGGGCTGTTAACTGAAACCTGAAAATGTGGAAGTGACTTTGGAACTGGGTAACAGGCAGAGGTTGAAACAGTTTGGAGGGCTCAGAAGAAGAAGGAAAATGTGGGAAAGTTTGTAACCTCCTAGAGATTTGTTGAATAGCTTTGACAAAAATGCTGATAGTGATATGAACAATAAGGTCCAGGCTGAGGTGATCTCTGATGGAGATGAGGAACTTGTTGGGAACTGGAGCAAAGGTGACTCTTGTTATGTTTTGGCAAAAAGCCTGCCCTAGAGATTTGTGGGACTTTGAACTTGAAAGAGATGATTTAGGGTATCTGGTGGAAGAAATTTCTAAGCAACAAAGCATTCAAAAGGTGACTTGAATGCTGTTGTAAACATTCCATTTCAAAAGGGAAACAGAGCATAAAAGTTTGAAAAATTTGCAGCCTGATGATGCAGTAGAATAGAAAAACCCATTTTTTGAGGAGAAATTCAAGCCAGCTGCAGAAATTTGCTTAAGTAGCAAGGAGCCTAATGTTAATTCCCAAGACCGTGGGGAAAATATCTCTGGGCAATGTCAGAGAACTTCACAGCACCCTCTCCCATTACAGGCTCAGAGGCCCAGGAGGAAAAACTGGTTTTGTGGGCTGGGCCCAGAGTTCCCATGCTGTGTGCAGCCTAGGAACTTGGTGCTCTGTATCCCAGCCATTCCAGCTATGGCTGAAAGGGGCCCACATATCGCTCTGGCTGTGGCTTGAGAGGGTGGAAGCCCTGAGCCTTGGCATCTTCCACGTGGTGTTGAGCCTGTGGGTACACAAACATCAAGCCTGTGGGTTTCAGAACCTCTGCCTGGATTTCAGAAGATGTATGGAAATGTCTCCAGGCAAAAGTTTGCTGCAGGGGCAGGGCCCTCATGGAGATCCTCTGCCAGGGCAGTGTGGAAGGGAAATGTGGGGTTGGAGCTCCCACACAGAGTCCCTACTGGGGCACTGCCTAGTGGAATTGTGAGAAGAGGGCCACTGTCCTCCAGACCCCAGAATGGTAGATCCACTGACAGCTTACACTGTGTGCCTGGAAAAGCCACAGACATTCAATGCCAGCCCATGAAAGCAGCCCAGTGGAAGGCTGTAACCTGCAAAGCCACAAGGGTGGAGCTGCCTAAGACCATGGAACCCACTTCTTGCATCAGTGTGACCTGTATGTGAGACCTGGAGTCAAAGGAGATCATCGTGGATCTTTAAAATTTGACTGCCCCACTGGATTTCAGACTTGCACGGGCCTTGTAGCCCCTTTGTTTTGGCCAATTTCTCTCGTTTGGAATGGCTGTATTTGCCCAATAGTGTACCCCAATTGTATCTAGGAAGTAACTAGCTTGCCTTTGATTTTACAGGCTCATAGGTGGAAGGGCCTTGTCTTGTTTTAGATGAGACTTTGGACTATGGACTTTTGGGTTAATGCTGAAATGAATTAAGACTTTGGAGGACTCTTGGGAAGGCATGACTGGTTTTGAAATTTGAGGACATGGGATTTGGACAGGCTGGGGTGCAATAATATGGTTTGGCTGTGTCCCCACCAAAATCTCAACTTGAATTATATCTCCCAGAATTCCCAAGTGTTATGGGAGGGACCCAGGGGGAGGTAATTGAATCATGGGGGTTGGTCATTCCCATGCTATTCTTGTGACAGAGAGTAAGTCTCATGAGATCTGATTTTGTTTTTTTGAGATGGAGTCTTGCTCTGCTGCCAGGCTGGAGTGCAGTGGCGCGATCTCAGCTCACTGCAAAGTCCGCCTCCCGGGTTCTAGTGATTCTTCTGCCTTAGCCTCCCGAGTAGCTGGGAATACAGGCAAGTGCCACCATGCTCAGCTAATTTTTGTATTTTTTAGTAGAGATGGGGTTTCACCATGTTGGCCAGGATGATCTCAATCTCTTGACCTCGTGATCCGCCCACCTTGGCCTCCCAAAGTGCTGGGATTACAGACATGAGCCACTGCGCCTGGCCGATCTGATGGTTTTATCAGGGGTTTCTTCTTTTGTTTCTTCCTTATTTTCTCTTGCTGCCACCATGTAAGAAGCGCCTTTCACCTCCCCAGCCATGTGGAACTATAAGTCCAATTAAAATTCTTTTTCTTCTCAGTCTTGGGTATGACTTTATCTGCAGCATGTAAACAGATTAATACACTTCAAATAATAATGTCAGTAACTGTGCAAGATTCCCCAAGATTAACATATGGCCATTTCATTTTTTTTGGCCTTTTTATTGTAAATAATACTTTAGCACCCAACTTAATAGACTCTCCTCCTCTCCCATATGGGAGTATGCAGAACCAGCTCTAAGTGTTAACAGAATAACTGGAGACTTATCTGATGCTAAAGGAGACCATTTCCTAACTCCTTTCCCAAAATTTCTCCATTGGCCTAAAATTCCCATAATTGAAAAATTCAGGTTAAGACTTAAACTTCAGCTGAGTCTGTGTTATTTTTATTTGGAAGGACAACAAATAAGTGATTATCACCCATTAATTCTCTGTTACTAATTAGTGTATTTGATTGACTTCCCAGTCACCAGGCAGACATTGAAGAAATGGGACTGTTTTTGACACTATGGGCAGTATCTTTGCAGGTGCAAATGTGTCTCAGGCCAGGGAACCCTGGGTGACTAGGGCCACTGAGGATCCCAAGATTCATGGCTAACAATGAGACTGTAAGAAGAAGAAGAGGAGTCTTGTTTTGAGGGTGGATGTCCCACCCTTGAAATTAGCTTCCTTACATTTCAGCTCTGGATGAACAACTTCCTCTAGCTCCCGTCATTCTGCACAGTCTTATTCTGAATCTATAGTATGTGCTTTTAGTAAAACAAAGTGGTATCCACATCAATGGAAACTCTCTGACCTAGGCCGTGCGTGGTGGCTCATGCCTGTAATCCCAGCACTTAGGGAGCCTGAGACAGGCGGATCACCTGAGATCGGGAGTTTGAGACCAGCCTGACCAAAATGGAGAAACCCCATCTCTACCAAAAATATAAAATTAGCCAGGCGTGGTGGCACATGCCTGTAATCCCAGCTGCTTGGGAGATTGAGGCAGGAGAATCACTTGAACCCGGGAGACAGAGGTTGTGGTGAGCTGAGATTGCGCTATTGCACTCCAGCCAGGGGAACAAAAGCGAAACTCAGTCTCAAAGAAACAAACAAACAAAAACCAAGAAATTCTCTGACTTTAAGTCTTATCTACTTTATATGACCTGGTTTAGCAGGGCCCAGAGAACACTTTAAGGACAGCAGTGGTTCCCTATGTGATTGGCTTAGTGAACTCTGCGCCTTACTTCCAAATCAAAAATAGCATCAGCAGTCTCCGGAATACTGCAGCAAATAATGAAGTAAGGGAGGCAACTGGAATAATTGTGTACCTGGTAAAATCTCATTATTATTATTATTCCCAGGAAATGGGCTCTCTGAATTAATGAGTCCCCACAGTGTTTTCATGGGAAAAATTAAATATCACTGGCGTTGACAGCCTGACTGCCAGTTAGCTCCCACCAGGCAGCCAAAAAACATTAAATCGAATGTGTTTCTGACAACTGCCGACTCTGCCTTTCGAGGTAATTATTTTTGAACTTTCTTGCCCAGTGGCTCCAACTTGGTCAGCCTATTCCACCTTATGGCCTCCTGGGGTTAAAAAGCAAATGGTGGGCTCTGCATGTTTCCTGGGATGCACCTCGTACAGGTCCCTCACCTCTTGACTTGGCAAGATAAGCAGAGATTCTTTAAGAAACACTTAGATTTTGTGCCGGCAATTAGAGATAACTTATGACTGAAGGGCTAGGTCTTGAGCATGGACAATGGACATGTGGGCATACATGTCCCTCTACAAACCAATATCTGGCAGTTCAACATGAACCACATCACAAGAAGATTTGGATCATCAAGGCAGACTAGAGATACTCTTTTCCCGAGATGTCAGAGTAATGGACTCACTTTTTTTGCTTTGCTTTATTTAGGAAAACATGCACATATTGTTCTCAGTTGGGCTTTCCATATTCAGGTGTCAGGTTGAGACGGTGTGGTTGTAATCAGAATTTAATATTCACGTAACTAGGCAAACAACAAGAAGAGTGAGGCTGCTGGCCTTCACTTTGGTGACTTCCTTAGGAAAGTTCAGAGCTTGGCATATATTAGGGACTTAGAAAATTCTTCTCCCTTTTTCCCTTTCTTTCTACTTAGGTGGAGTACAACTGGGAAGCAATGCTTAGGCAATAAGTAGAGATAGTTGGAGGTTTATACAGCAGTGGGGATTATTATTATTATTTTTAAATGGGATGAATTACCAATATTCTCAAAAAGTCAGTCAACAAACTTTTCCCAATGATCTCTACTTTGATATGGCCACTATACTTACCAGATACTTGAGGACTGGCCTAGACAGAGGCCAGTCTCTGGGACTCCTGGAGGGACAAGATGGGATTGAAATCTGAACATTCTTTTCCTACAGCGATAAACTTTAAATATCGTGGCAACAAACTGTATGCTGATAAAGATGAAGGAAGGGTCCATGGTGATGAGGCGGGTACATTGAGTTGGCACTGCAAGGTAAGAATACTGCCAGGAGACAAATTTTAAGGAAACATGTCTGAATTTATACAAGAGAATGATTTGATGTTGTCACCATCTAAAGATATGTTCTTATTCCTGTAAAGTAATGCAGGTGAGAGTGCTCTGAAAATCCCCAGGCATCTTGTGGTAGGATAATGTTTTGAGGTATTGACTAGTCTTCCCCAGCCCCATCGTTATTTTTTTCCTCTTTAGTAGAAAGCAGCCGAAAGACGTCTTCTTCCTGGCTTTAAATTTCAAAAGCATGCCCTACATGAGTTGGAGAGGATTCAAGGAGTAGTTAAAATGTTTGAGAGGGCGAGGAGGGATTCCTGTTCTTAGATTAGCTGGAGGAGGGAGTGGGAGGTGTTAAGAGAACAGACGGTAACAGAACCAAGGGAAGGATCTTGTCTGCAAGGGCCAACTGGAGGGCACTGTGGGCTTGGTCTGAGCACCCACAAGCCAGCCAGGAGCCCAGACAGCATCCACACACTCCCCCAGGGGCTAGGCTAACCCAGCTTTTTGTTGGGGTCTAGTCAAGCTCTACTTCCATTGCCACCAACCCTTTACTCAGAGGTTGCCCAGCAGGACTGTCACACTGAGAGAACAGTCCCGCACTCTGCACTCACCCAAGACACTTGCATGCCTGAAGGAAGTGGTGTGGAGTCTTAGACACGCAGCAGGTGAGGGTGGAGCAAAGGGAAATTCACCAGACCTATCCTGGGAAGTGTAGGGGTAGAGGGCTGAAAGAAAACAACTTGGGAAGCCCCTGAACTGGAAAGGTGGTTAATTCTTCTGCATTAAAAGACTCTATCCTAGATGCCAGAGGAACTGGCTTTTAATTGCGGCTCTAAGTCGCTGTAATTTTGGGCATGATACTGCGTATCTTTGGGTCTCAGTTTCTACATTGCATTTATTCATTCAGCCTCTCATTCATTTTTTTTCATTTAACAACTGTTTACTACTTTTCAGCTCTTCTGTCATTCAATAACATTTACCAACCACCATTTACTGGTAAAACTCTGTGCTGGGGGCATTGGCCATACAATCAGACATGATTTCTGTCCTCAAGGAACTTAGAATCCAGAGCTCCAAAATGAAGGTATGTAAGCCTTTGGCTTTTAAGTTTCTGCCAGTTCTGACATTTCATAATTCTATTAGTATTGCAAGTTTAACACTGATATCTTGTCATAAAAAAGGGTAAAACCCTTCTTTCACAGAGCCTGTGGCTCAATGACAGCAAATTCTTGCCCTGAGAGATTGGCTTCAATATCTGGAAATGGCTAAAGGTGATTTGGCCACATGTGGTGGACGGGACAGCTAAGGTGTAGAGCAGAACCAAGTCCCAGGTGGCCTGGCTCTGGAGACATATGTTCCTGCATGTATTTCTGTTTGGTCACCTTGGGCATAGCTTTTGAATGGCCTGTGGTAGTCTGCTCAGGAGTTCCATTTTTGTTAAGCTTTCAAATCATCTTCCAGTGGTAAGCTTGCTGACTGCATGTCCAAGGGAGAGTCCTCCCAGCTGCTACAGCCACCTTTGGTAAGTTGGGCTTTGCAGTCAGCTTCTCACATCTCCATCTTTGCACAGTTAGTGCAATTTCACTTTCCCTCTCTCCTACCTTACTTCAAAGATTAGTGACAAATTTCACGTAGTCAAGGATACCACACCTAAGAAACTACTTGTTACAAACAATCTAATCCCAATTTGTGGGTGATCCTCTATCTTCTGGGTGAAGGAACCTATCTAAGTTGTCATTCTTCCATTATTACTCTAAATATCCAGCTAGCTTGTTCTGTGAGTGTTCACGTTCCTGTCTCATACCCTCCCAAGATCAAGAGCAGTTTGATTCCATTCACTCATTACTCTATTCTCCAAATACACAGTAGAATAAACTATGTACCCTGTACCAGGCAACGTGCTGGACTGGATGATGCATAAGCCACGGTCCCTGCCTCAGGGAGCTTCTGGCACTGGAGGAGGCATGGACACATACACAGTGAAGTGTGATGCAGCATAGTGAGTGCAGATAGAGAAGTATCTAGAAATGCATGGTGGCACAGAGGCACAGAGGCACAGAGGGCAGGCTGGGCTCTTGTAGCAGACTGTGTTCTTGTTTGTAAATATGCACGCTCTTCTCTATTTCCCTACCCTATTCATGTCAGGCTTTTCCATGAGACTTGCTTTGGCTCATTAAGTGATGTGAATCATTTTGAGTCAGCAGCTTTAAAAGCCAGCATATGGATTGCCATATTCTTTCCTTTGCCCTTTGCCATGATGACTAGCAAGTATTCCAGGTTGTTCTGTTGGCCTGGTTCCTGAATGGAAGCTGACATGTGATCGTCATGTAGAATTCGTGAGAAATAAATTGTCGTTTAGGATTTGGAGATTTCAGGGCTATTTAGGATTTATGGAAATTTCAGGGCTATTTGTTACTGCAGCATACCTAGTAACTTCTGACCAATACACTTTCATTTGTCTTTATACCCCAGTGTCTGGTGCATAGCAGCCACCCTGTAAATGTTTGTTGAATAAAGAGCTGAAGGGATTACATTAGCTTGAATGAGAGAGAGAGAGAATGAGGAAGGGAGGCTCAGTGGTGTCTGGAAGGCCTTATATAAAAAAAATTCAGTAAGAGCTTGGCCATCACACATGTTAGAAGCTTTCAAAGCTGAACTTGACAGGAAGCTTTAAAGTGCTTCTCTCACAGTGCTTCCATCTTTCCTTATGTCTTCTGTTTGCTTGTTATGTCACCAGAACCTTACTCCACTGATTAGCCAGAAGAGAAGTGACATTAAAAAGATATTGGGTAGTTCACAAAATCACTGGGCAGGGGAGTCATTGCTAGAAAACCACACTTTGGGTTAAATTTCCAAGAATAATACCATGAAACTTCTAAGAGAAGGCAGTGTTTCCTAACTTCATTCTTAAGGATAAAAATAAATGGGTGTAAGAGACGTTCAGCATATAGTGGCTCAAAGAATATAGAAACTTATTTTTCTTTCATCTCAGTTCTAAGGTGAGCAGTCTAGATCTGTGGTCATCCAGGGTACAAGAATCCTTCAAAGTCATTGTTCTATCATAAGGGCATTGTCATCCTATAGGTTATCAAAGCTGGGTGGCTTCCATATCTTGGTCCTAGCCAATGGAAAGAGAGAAGAGGCACATTAATGGTCTAGCCTAAATCTGAAAGTGATGTGCAACATTTCTGCTTATATTTCATTGGTAAGAAGTTAGTCACATGTCAACACCTAATTGTGAGGGACATGTAGTCTGGTGAGCCAGCCATGTATCCAGCAACATCTCTATTAGAATGTGTGTAAGTCAGTTGTCATTGCGCTAATGCTGTGTAATAAACCACTTACAAACCTGGAGGCTTTTAAACAACATGCATTTATTCTCACTCTCACAAATTTGCACATTGGCTACTTTTCAGCTGACCTAATCTAGGCTGAACTGGAAGGTTCTGATTAAGGCTACAGGTTGGTTGGGCATGGTGCCAGGCTGTTGGTTTGATTCCATGTACATTTGTTCTGGGGCCCAGGTTGAAAGGGCTGTGTCTCTTTGGGACATGTTCTTCGCATAATAGAAGTGCACAAGGATAAGCAGAGATGCCTTGATGCCTCTGGAGACTCAGCCCAGAAATGGCACATGTCACTTTCACCTAAATTCCAGTGGCCAAAGCAAATCACATGACCAAGTCCAACATCAATAGTGCAGGGAAAATATGCTCCCTATTCTACTGGGAGATGCTACAAACTCACACAGCAAAGATGTGTGTATAATTCTAATACAGGGAGAGTATGAATAATCCGGAACCACTATTCGGTTCACATCTTATGAATGAAGGGGATAATGTATTTTGGTGGACAGCTAGAAATCTCTGCCACATCTGACCTTTTCATTTCTTGTCATTCGTAGAATGTGTATAGCACACTGGGATGAATTGTAAGGAATTTGTGGCTATCAGCATGAGACTTGTTGATAAAGCTGTGTATATACTTATAATTAGATTATAATAAGATAGATAAAATATAAGATATTAGGAAATATATTAAATATTGAACAAGTATTAAACTTCGAAATAAAGTATTTTTAATTTTTAATGAGAAATTTGAGTTCACTACTATGATCTGAATTATTTTATTGAGGCATAATTTATACATAGAAATACAGTCATTTAAAGTGTATGATTTTATGACTTTTGACAAATTTATGTATAACATCCTTTAGATAACAAGATTTACACTTGAAATGGATACTTTCAAATCCTGTGGAAGTTTGTCGTGTATAGTGATATATTTTAAATGATAGGTTGGAACATGGAACTGCCAAAATGAGGCCATCCTTCACTTAGAAAATGGCAGTTACATATGGCTCAACTTAACACAATTACATTTTGTCTAATCGGTACAGGCATACCTTGGAGATATTGTGGATTTGGTTCCAGACCACTGCAATAAAGCAAATATTGCAATAAGGCAAGCTGCACAATTTTTTCTGATTTCCCAGTGCATATGGAAGTTATGTTTACAGAACACTGTAGTCTGTTAAGCGTACAATAGCACTATGTCTAAAAAAATGTACATACCTTAATTGAAAATACTTCATTGCTAAAAAATGCTAATGATTATCTAAGCCTTCAGTGAGTCATAATCTTTTTGCTAGTGGTTGCTACAGCTTGGGGTGGCTGTGGCAATTTCTTAAAATAAGACAACTATGAAGTTTGTCGCATCGATTGACTCTTCCTTTCTCGATAGATTTCCTTGTAGTACATGAGGCTCTTTGATAGCGTTTAATCCACAGCAGAACTTCTTTTAAAACTGGAGTCAATCCTCTCAAACCCTACTACTGCTTTA
Organism: Cacajao melanocephalus; assembly: GCA_963573385.1. Classification (NCBI taxonomy): domain Eukaryota; kingdom Metazoa; phylum Chordata; class Mammalia; order Primates; family Pitheciidae; genus Cacajao; species Cacajao melanocephalus. Next base: position 72,442 of record CAUYLG010068833.1, on the reverse strand, counting down.
CCAGCTAACTTTATGTAACATTCTAAATCCTTTTTGTCATTTCAACAATGTTCACATCATCCTCACCTGAAGTCAAGTTCATATCAAGCAACCACTTTCTTGTTGTTGCTCATCTGTAAGAAGCAACTCCTCATCTAATCGAGTTTTATCATGAGATTGTAGCAATTCAGTGAATTCTCAGGCTCCTCTTCTAATTCTAGTTCTCTTGCTATTTCCTCTACATCTGCAATTACTTCCTCCACTGAAGTCTTGAACCCCTCAAAGTCATCCATGTGGATTGAAATAAGCTTCTTTGAAATTCCTATTCATGTTGATGTTTTGACCTCCTCCCATGAATCACAAATGGTTTTAATGGCATCTAGAATGGTGAATCCTTTCTAGAAAGTTTTCAGTTGATTATTTCGGATCCATCAGAGGAATCACTATGTATGGCAGCAATAGCTTTACAAATTGGATTTCTTAATTAATAAGACTTGAAAGTCTAAATTACTCCTTGATCCATGAATGGCAGCATGGACGTTGTCTAAGGAGGCATGAAAACAACATTCATCTCCGCGTATATCTCCATCAGAGCATAAAGTGAAATATGCTTGTATTTAAAAATAAAGTCAAAGCTTTTTTTTCAGCACATACAGTTGTCAGCATACTAATCTTAAGAATTCACTAATAAAATTGATTAATCAGCACATGCGAACCATTTTGACTTTACTTCTTCCTAATAAAGGATTGTTAATTCACACACACATACACGCATGCACACACACACGTGCATGCATCTTATGTATTTTTAAATTCAAAAAATTTTAATTTTCAATTTAAATGCAGGTGCACAAAAATGTTAGCTAGTTAAGCTCCATATTTAAGCTAAGACTATCCTTCAACAAATCTGCAAGGTGAGATTTGTTTGCAAAAAGCCCTTATTTTGGTGCATGTATTCTTGACAGCTCTCTTCTTTTGAATGCCAATACATTTTGATATAAAAAACAGTGATACTCTGATCTCATGCTTCACTGGAAACTGAAACCAGATGGACCCTAAGAGCTTGTATTTTGTTAGATTCACCATTTTAGTTTCATCATTCAATGTGCAATTTAGAGCCATAGGCAAACATTTACATATGAGAGCTTGTCTATGAATAAACAACATGTGTTACTTGAATCTCAGGGTTTCAGATAAAATTCATGTTGTATAGGGCCTTCACATCTTCCTGACATTGCGACCAAATCATGAGTGCACAAACCCTTGCAGTGTTTCCGTCATATTTCTTTTCTTTTTTTCCCCCAGATCTTTATTTATTACCTCAAATAATTAATCTACAATAGTTTCATTTAGCACTTTGGATCTGGAACAAATAATTTCTCTTTGTGCCTTGTAATTAGTGCTATAAATGGACAGAGTTACTCATATGTGTACTTATACCAATCAATTGATAATCTTCTGAATCTTCTGAATTAGTGTGGTTTCTACATTCTATGAAATGTCATCCATGTGTCTGCTAATAGTATCATCTGATGGGGCTCTCCTTTCTGTTTCTTTCTTTTGCTTCCAGGGTCCCAATTGAGCTGTTGACATTTTCCATCGAGGCAGATAAAAAGTGCAATTCTGCATTTGTGTGGCATTTTAGCTTCAGCAAAGTTATAAGTTACAAAGTCATAAGACTTTTTAACCATGCTCTGGTATCGTTACCAATCTCTTAAAAGAAGTTTATCTATTATTTTGTACATGTGGATGCACAAAAATGTTTTTTTGTTTAATATGTAGAAGTAGGGCTGAGGTGGTGGTGTAGTTTGCATGGTGCCATCGCTTCATTTGTTAACTACAAATATGCCTTGGAAGAGAAGACTTATCAGGGCAGAGAAGACAAATCAAAATTTGAGACAGCCCTTATAAATTACCTAACTACTAATTCAAACTCTTTTTTTAAATTGCTTTGTCTGTCTTATGAATCTGACAGCCCTTAACATTTAATTTAAAAACTTTCCATAAATACATATAAAAAGTAAATATTTAAATACAAAATATTCCATGAGACTAGAGGCCTTCATAGCTTCAGAATATCTTTTGGTCAATATATTTTTAAGTCATCTTCATTCTTAAGAATGTTTTAAAGAGGACCGGAAGTGCTTCTCTCTGATGGGGGCGGTTCATGGAGGTTCCAGGGTCTCCAACACTTTTCCCAGCTGTGGTTCTAAATCTGTCCAAAGCAGAGGCAGTGGAGCTTGAGGTTCTTGCTCGTGTGAATGACTAAGTACAAACTGGTGGTGGTTGGAACTGGTGATGTTAGGAAACACGCACTGACAATCCAGCTAATCCAGAGCCACTTGTAGATGAATATGATCCTACCATAGAGGATTCTTACAGAAAACAGGTGGCTATAGGTGGTGAAACTTGTCTGTTGGACATACTGGATACAGGTGGACAAGGAGAGTACAGTGCCACGAGAGACCAATATATGAGGACAGGAGAAGACTTTCTCTGTGTATTTGCCATCAATAATAGTGAGTCATTTGTGGATATTAATCTCTACAGGGAGCAGATTAAGCAAGTAAAAGACTCGGATGATGTACCTATGGTGCTAGTGAGAAACAACAAGGACAGTTGATACAAAACAAGCCCATGAACTGGCCAAGAGTAATGGGATTCCATTCATTGAAACCTCAGCCAAGACCAGACAGGGTGTTGAAAATGCTTTTTACACACTGGTAAGAGAAATATGCCAGTACTGAATGAAAAAACACCAACAGCAGTGATGATGGGACTCAGGGTTGTATGGGATTGCCATGTGTGGTGATGTAACAGGATACTTTTAAAGAAGAGTCACTTTCAAGCTGCACTGGCACCCTGGTCCTGACTTCCCTGGAGGAGAAGTACTCCTGTTGCTATCTTCAGTCTCACAGAGAAGCTCCTGCTACTTCCCCAACTCTCAGTAGTTTAGTGTAATATTCTCTATTTGAGAAGTTCTCAGAATAACTGCCTCCTCACTTGGCTGGCTGACCAGAGAAATGCACCTCTTGTTACTCCCTGTCATTTTTCTGCCTTGGGTTCTTCCACAACACAAACACACCATTGGCACCCCAGGGTTTTCATCTGAAAAGCAGTTCATGTCTGAAGCAGAGAACCAAACTGCAGACGTGAAATTCTATTGAAAACAGTGTCTTGAGCTCTAAAGTAGCAACTGTTGGTGATTTTTTTTTTTACTGTTGAACTTAGAACTATGCTGATTTTTGGAGAAATGTCATAAATTTGTCGAGAATATGGTAATTATTGCTGTTTGGTTTGTTTGTAATGTTATTGGTTGTATCCTCTAAACTGGCATCTGCTCTAGATTCATAAATACAAAAATGCATACTGAATTTTGAGTCTATCCTAGTCTTCTCAACATTCATGTAGTTAAATCCAACTTTCACAATGAAGTGCCTTTTTCCTAGAAGTGGTTTGTAGACTTCCTTTAAAATATTTCAGTGGAATAGATGTCTCAAAAATCCTTAGGCATGAAAATGAATATTTGAGATACATCTGTGACTTATCTACCATTGAGGGAAAGCTATATCTATTTGAGAGCAGATGCCATTTTGTACATGTATGAAGTTGGTTTTCCAGAGGCCTGTTTTGGGGCTTTCCCAGGAGAAAGATGAAACTGAAAGCGTATGAACAATTTCACTTAATTTTTACCTAATCTCCACTTTTTGCATAGGTGACTATCTGTAAAATGTATGTAGTTTATTTCCTCTAGTTTACTGATAAATCTGATGCTTAATGAACTTCCATTTGTATTCAAATTTGGATCATACCAGAAAGCTCTACATTTGCAGGGGTTCAAATATTGTAAAACCCTGGTGTATTGTTACTTAATAGCTGTGATCAGTGATTTTCAAATCTCAAATATAGTATATTAACAAATTACATTTTCACTGTATATCTTAACGATGTATATAATTGCCCTCAATCCTCCTTTAACCCTACCCTCTACAACTCCCCCCACGGCAATAGGGGCTTGATTATTTCAGTTGAGTAAAGCTTGGTGCTAATGGACTAGGGTCACCATTTCAAAACTTGAACAATCCAGTTAGTATCACAGAGAAACACATTCTTCCACATTTGCTCATTGCACCAGTAACTCCAGCTAGTAATTTTGCTGGGTGCCACAGTTAGCTTTGCAAGGAAGGAAGAGGTCAGTTAGCACCAGCCCTTTACCATGACTGGAAAACTCGGTATTCCATTTTGGCCCCATTTAGAAACTTCTGTGCTTAGAACATACTTGAGAAAACTGTAAGTACATACATACAAGGTCTATTGGCACAAGAGCCCAAGATGAGTAACTGTCTTTCTCCCTAATTTGATATCAAATTAAGTGGATTTTTAAGAAAAAGAATCACACTTTTGTGCACCAGCCCCTTTACCATGACTGGAAAACTTGATATTTAAAACTTTTTTTTAATAAGCCATGTAGAAACTCTAAATTAAGTCAATATTCTTATTTGAGAATGAGGATGTCTTAGCTGAAAAATGTTTTAAATTTTCTTTATTCATAATGTTTTTTGAAGGGTTTAAAACAAGACGTTGATAAATCTGTCTAAGCTGATGAGTTTGCTCAAAACAGGAAGTTGAAATTGTTGAGACAGGAATGGAAAATATAATTAATAGATAGTTATAAGGATTTGGAGGCTTGGCATTTTCATTTGCAGATAATACCCTGGTAATTCTCACGAAAAATAGACTTGGATAACTTTTGATAAAAGTCTAATTCCAAAATGGCCACTTTGTTCCTGTCTTCTAATATCTAAATACTTACTGAGGTCCTCCGTCTTCTATACTATGAATTTTTATTTATTAAGCAAATGTCATATTACCTTGAAATTCAGAAGAGAATAAACATATACTGTGCTCAGAGTATAATAAACCTGGAGAGTTGTGCTCCTTACTGCTAATTCTGGGAGCTTTCACAGTACAGTCATCATTTGTAAATGGAAATTCTGCTTTTCTGTTTGTACTCCTTCAGGAGCAGTGTTACTCTGTAATTTTCCTTAGGCTTATCATCTCAGTCATTTTCTTTTTAATTTAAATTTTTAAATTTTTATTTTTATTATACTTTAAGTTCTGGGGTACATGCACAGATCTTGCAGGATTGTAACATAGGTGTACATATGCTATGGTGATTTGCTTCCTCCATCCCCCCTTCACCTACATTAGGTATTTCTCCTAATGTTATCCCTCCCCAACCTCCCCATCCCCCACTGTCCCTCCCCTAGACCCCCAACAGACCCCAGTGTGTGATGTTCCCTTCCCAGTGTCCATGTGTTCTCATTGTTCATCACCCACTTATGAGTGAGAACATGTGGTGTTTGGTTTTCTGTTCTTGTGTTAGTTTGCTAAGAATGATGGTTTCCAGATTCATCCATGTCCCTACAAAAGATACCGACTCATCATTTTGTATGGCTGCATAGTATTCCATAGTGTATATATGCCACATTTTCTTTACCTAGTCTATTCTTGATGGGCATTTGCGTTGGTTCCAAGTCTTTGCTATTGTAAACAGTGCCGCAATGAACATACATGGCATGTGTCTTTATAATAGAATGATTTATAATCCTTTAGATATATACCAAGTAATGAGATTGCTGGGTCAAATGGTATTTCTGTTTCTAGGCCCTTGAGGAATCGCCACACTGTCTTCCACAATGGTTGAACTAATTTACACTCCCACCAACAATGTAAAAGTGTTCCTATTTCTCCACATCCTCTCCAGCATCTGTTGTCTCCAGATTTTTTAATGATCACCATTCTAACTGGTGTGAGATGGTATCTCAATGTGGTTTTGATTTGCATTTCTCTAATGACCAGTGATGAGGAGCATTTTTTTATATGTTTGTTGGCCGCATAAATGTCTTCTTTTGAAAAGTGCGCATTCATATCCTTTGCCCACTTTTTGATGGGTTTGTTTTTTCTTGTAAATTTGTTTTAGTTCTTTGTAGATTCTGGATATTAGCCCTTTGTCATATGGGTAGCTTGCAAAAAGTTTTTTTTCATTCTGTTGGTTGAAGAGGAGCTGGTACCATTCCTTCTGAAACTATTCCAAACAATACAAAAAGAGAATACTCCCTAACTCATTTTATGAGACCAACATCATCCTGATCCCAAAACCTGGCAGAGACAGAACTACAAAAGAAAATTTCTGGCCAATATCCACGATGAACACAATGCAAAAAATCTTCAATAAAACATTGGCAAACAGAATCCAACACCACATCAAAAAGATTATCCATCATGATCAAGTAGGCTTCATCCTGGTGATGCAAGGCTGGTTCAACATACACAAATCTATAAATGTAATCTATCACATAAACAGAACCAAAGACAAAAACCACCTGATTATCTCAGTGGATGCAGAGAAGGCCTTTGACAAAATTCAACAGCCCTTTATGCTAAAAACTCTCAATAAACTAGGTATCGATGGAACGTATCTCAAAATAATAAAAGCTGTCTACCACAAATCCACAGCCAATATCATCCTGAATGGGCAAAATCTGGAAGCATTCCCTTTGAAATCTGGCAGTAGACAAGGGTGCCCTCTCTCACCATTTCTATAGTATTGGAAGTTCTAGCCAGAACAATTAGGCAAGAAAAGGAAATAAAGGGTTTTGAATTAGGAAAAGAAGAAGTCAAATTGTCTCTATTTGCAGATGACATGATTGTATATTTACAAGACCCCATCATCTCAGCCCAAAATCTCCTTAAGATGATAAGCAACTTCAGCAAAGTCTCAGGATACAAAATCAATGTGCAGAAATCACGAGCATTCCTATACACCAATAACAAACAAACAGAGAGCCAAATCAAGAGCAAACTCCTATTCACAATTGCTACATAGAGAATAAAATACCTAGGAATACAACTAACAAAGGACGTGAAGGACCTTGTCAGGGAGAGCTACGAACCACTGCTCAAGGAAATAAGAGAGACACAAATGATGGAAAAACATTCCACACTCATGGTTAAGAAGAATGAATATCTTGAAAATGGCTATACTGCCCAAAGTAATTTATAGATTAAACACTATCCCCATCAAGCTACATATGACCCTCTTGACAGAACTGGAAAAAACCACCTTAAACTTCATATGGAACCAAAAGAGAGCCCACATAGCCAAGACAATCCTAAGCAAAAAGAACAAAGCTGGAGCCATCATGCTACCTGACTTCAAACTATACTACAAGGCTACAGTAATCAAAACAGCATGGTACTGGTACCAAAACAGAGATCTAGACCAATGGAACAGAACAGAGGCCTCGGAGGCAACGCCACACGTCTACAACCATCTGATCTTTGATGAACCTGACAAAAACAAGCAATGGGGAAAGGATTTCCTGTTTAATAAATGGTGTTGGGAAAACTGGCTAGCCATGTGCAGAAAGCAGAAACTGGACCCCTTCCTGACACCTTACAATAAAATTAACTCCAGATGGATTAAAAACTTAAACATAAGACCTAACACCATAAAAACCCTAGAAGAAAACCTAGGCAAAACCATTCAGGACATAGGCATAGGCAAGGACTTCATGACTAAGACACCAAAAGCACTGGCAACAAAAGCCAAAATAGACAAATGGGATCTAATTAAACTCCAAAGCTTCTGCACAGCAAAAGAAACAATCATTAGAGTGAACCAGCAACCATGAGAATGGGAAAAAATTTTCACAATTGGCTGATATGACAAAGGGCTAATATCCAGAATCTACAAAGAACTAAAACAGAATTACAAGAAAAAAACAAACAAACTCATTCAAAAGTGGGCAAAGGATATAAACAGACACTTTTCACAAGAAGACATATATGAGGCCAACAAACATATAAAAAAATGCTCATCATCACTGGTCATTTGGAGAAATGCAAATCAAAACCACATTGAGATACCATCTCACACCAGTTAGAATGATGGCCATTAAAAAATCTAGAGACAACAGATGCTGGAGAGGATGTGGAGAAATAGGAACACTTTTACACTATTGGTGGGAGTGTAAATTAGTTCAACCATTGTAGAAGACAGTGTGGCGATTCCTCAAGGACCTAGAAATAGAAATTCCATTTGACCCAGCCATCTCATTACTGGGTATATACCCAAAGGATTGGAAATCGTTCTATTATAAAGACACATGCACATGTATGTTCATTGTGGCACTTTTTACAATAGCAAAGACCTGAAACCAATGCAACTGTCCACTGATGATAGAATAGAGAAGAAAATGTGGCATATATACACCATGGAATACTATGCAGCTATAAAAAACGATGAGTTCGTATGCTTTGTAGGAACATGGATGAATCTGGAAACCATCATTCTCAGCAAACTGACACAAGAACAGAAAATCAAACACCGCATGTTCTCACTGATAGGCGGGTGTTTAACAATGAGAACACATGGTCACAGGGAGGGGAACATCACACACTGGGGTCTGTTGGATGGGGCTAAGGGAGGGATGGTGGGGGATGGTGAGGTTGGGGAGGGATAACATAGGGGAGAAATGCCTGATATAGGTGATGGGGGGATGGAGGCAGCAAACCACCTTGCCATGTATATACCTATGCTACAATCCTGCATGATCTGCACATGTACCCCAGAACCTAAAGTACAAGTAAAAAAAAAAAAGATATATGTGTGGCCAACAAACATATTAAATCACTAAAAGACAACAGATGCTGGCAAGGTTGCAGAGAAAAGGGAAAGTGTACACAATGTTGGTGGGAATGTAAATTAATCCAGCTACTATGGAAAGCAATTTGGATTTTCTCAAAGAACTTCAAACAGAGCTACCATTTGATCCAGCATCCAGTACTGGGTATATACCCAAAGGAAAATGAATCATTATATCAAAAAAACACATGCACTTTTATGATCATTGCCATGCTCTTCACAATAGCAAAGACATGGAATCAACCTAGGTGCCCACCAATGGTGGCCTGGATAAAGGAAATGTATGCATACATCATGTAATCATATGCATCCATAAAAAAGAATAAAATGTTCTTTGCAGCAACATGGATGAAGCTGGAGGCCATAATCCTAAGCAAGCTAATGTAGGAATGGCAAATGAAATACAGCATGTTCTCACAGGTGGGAGCTAAACATTGAGCACACATAGATATAAACATGTGAATAGTAGGTACTGTCGACTAATAGAGGAGGCAGGGAGGGAAGGGGATGTGGGATGAAAAACTACCTATTGGGTATATTATGCTCACTATGTGGGTACAATATACCCTTGTAACAGACCTGCACATGTACTCCCATATCTAAAGTAAAATTTGAAAATTTTTAAAAAGCTGCTATAAGCATCTCTGGTCAGGTTTCTGTGAAGACATAAATTTCAGTTTCTCTGGATAATCACCAAGGAGTGCAATTTGCTGGATCACATGTAAGGATATGTCTAGTTTTGTAAGAAACTGCCAAACTTCCAAAGTGGCTTTACTATTTTGCATGCTCACTAGCAGTGAATGAGTTATGTTGTTTCACATTCTCAGTAGCATTTGATGGTGTCAGTGTTTTGGATTTTCACCATTCTAATAGGTGTGTAGTGGTATCTCATTGTTATTTTAATTTGCAATTGCCCAAAGACCTGATATCAAATATCTTTTTACATGCTTATTTGCCATTTGTGTATTTTCTTCGATAAAATGGTTGGGTCTATTGCCCATCTTCAATTGGGTTGTTTTCTTATTGCTGGGTTTTAAGAGTTATTTTTTTATATTACAGTTAACAGTCCTTTATATTACAGTTAACAGTCCTTTATCAAATATGTCTGACAAATATTTTCTTCTACTCTATGGCTTGTAGTCTCTTTCTCTTGACATTGTTTTTCATAGGGCAGAAATTTTTAATTTTCATGAAGTCCAGCTTATGAATTCTTTTATTTATAGATCATACCTTTGGTGTTGAATATAAAAAGTCATCAACATACCCAAAGTTATCTAGATTTTCTCCTATATTATCTTCCAGAAGATTTACATTTTACATTTAGATTATTTTGACTAGGTTTTGGGAAAGGATGTAAGAACTATGTCTAGATTCGTTTTGCATGTGGATATTTGGCTGTTCCAGCACCATTTGTTGAAAAGGATTATTTTTTCTCCGTTGAACTGCTTTTGCTTCTTTGTCAAAGTTGGTTGACTTTATTGAGTGGGTCTTTTCATGAATTCTCTATTCTGTTACATTAATCTGTTTGTGCATTCTTTTATCAGTATCACATTGTCTTGGTTACTGTAGTCTTTATAGCAGGTTTGAAGTTGGGTAGGTCAGTCATCTAACTTTATTCTTTTCCATTGATATTGTGTTGGCTATTTTGGGGTCTTGTAACTCTCCATATAAACTTTAGAATTAATTTTTTAATATCCGCAAAATAATTTTCATTGAGATTTTGATTGGGATTAAATTGAATCTATAGTAAAGTTGAGAAGAACTGACATCTTAACAATACTGAATATTCTTATCCATGAACATAAAATCTCTCCATTCATTGAGTTCTTTTCTAATTCTTTCACCAGTGTTTTGTAATTTTTCTTCACATAGATATTGTATATATTTTGTTAGATTTATACTTAAGTGTTTCATCTTTTGGGATGTTAGTGTAAATGGCATTATGTTCTTAATTTTAAATTTCAGTTGTTCATCATTGATATAGTAAGTCAAGAAAGCAATTGACTTTTGTATAATAACTTTGTATCTTCCAATCTCGTTATAAATGCTTACTGACTCCAGGTTTTTTGTCAGTTCATTTGGATCTTCTACATAGACAGTCATGTCATCTGCAAACAAAGTTTTATTTTTTCCTTCTCAATCTCTATGCTTTAATTTCCTTTTCATGTCTTACTGCATAGGACTTTCAGTATGATGTTGAAAAGGAATTATGTGAGGGGACATTCTTGTCTTTTATCTCATCTTAGTGGAAAAACTTATTTTTAAAAAAACTAAGTCTGATGTTAGCTGTAGGTTTTTATGCAGATAATCTATCAAACTGAAGAGGTTCCCAGTACTCTAATTTGCTGAGAGTTTTGTATCTTTAAAAAATCAGGATTAAGTATTGTTTTTTTGTCAAATGCCTTTTCTCCACCTATTGATACAATCGTGATTTTTTTTTGTATGTTTATTGATGTGGTGGATTATATTAGTTTAGTTTTGCACTTTGAACCAATCTTACTTACATGGGATGAAGTCCACATAGTTCTGGTACGTAATTCTTTTTACAAATTATTCACTTCAATTTGTTAATTTTTTTCTGAGGATTTTTGCATCTGTGTTCATGAAAGATATTGTTTTGTAGTTTTCTTTTATTATAATCTCCTTGTCTAATTTTTGTATGAGGGTAACTCTGTTCTCATAGAATTAATTAGAAAGTACTCCCTCTGCTTCTGTCTTCTAGAAGAGACTACAGAGAATTTGTATAAATTTTTTCTTAAATGCATGGTAGAATTCACTAGTGAACACATGTGGGCCTCAGTGTTTCTGTTTTGGAAGGTTATTCATTATTGATTCAGTTTTTTGAGTAGACATGCCTATTCAGATTGTCTATTTGCAGGTTGCTTTTTCATTTTCTTAAAGCTACCTTTGGAAAAATAGAAATTCTTAATTATAATTTGATGCAGTTCATCAATATATTGTTGCAGGATTAATCGTTTTGGGTCATCTTCAAGACATCTTTGCCTATGCTAACATCACAAAGATGCTCCTCTAAGGTTTATCATTTATTGGATTTCAAATTTAAAAGGCAAGAAAAACTTCAATGCATTTAGAAAAGAACTTTGTGCATAATATCAAGTAGGCATTACTTTAGGACATTCCATTGAATTAGCACCTTTAGTTGAAAGTACATCTTTCCCATCTAAACTGCAATGTCACTGTTCCCGTAAACCAGGTGACTCTTTTTGTGTAGAGGTATTTCAGGACTCTATCTTTCTGGTCATTTAATGTAATTTTCAGACAAAAAAATTAATTAGACTAGCATTATAATAGATCCTAAGTTTTCCAGTGATGTACTTCTTCTATAATACAGTCTTGTTTCTTTTTAGGCATATGCATTTCCATATGCATTTGAGTTAGCTTGTTGATTTGAAAACTGCCCTCTCTCTCTCTCTCTCTCTTATTCTTTCTCTATGTATGTATAATTATTACAATTATTTACAATAATTATATATAATTATATATATAATTATCACAATTATATATAATTATAACAATTGTAATAATTCATGGAACAAATTTGCATCTCCCAGATAAAAAACACATTTAATAATCTTTTCATATGTTTATTGCTCTTTGTTTTGTATGTGATTGAAGTTTTTTATGCCACCCTATGTCTAGATTTTTAAATATTATCTATTTAAAGTCAAATAGTACCTTTATTCTTTTCTTTCCAAATTGTAACCACATTTTAAAAATTTATTCTACATTTTGTTTTGCCTAGAATGTCAAGGGCTATGTTGAATAGAAAAGCATGATTTCAAATATTCTTGTCTTTTCCCAAATGTTAGAAGCAAGGCTCTAAATATTCACCATGGAGTATGGTATTTAGTGGAGTTCTTATACATGTTTTTTATTAGATAACAGATACTAAGAATTTTGAAATATAAATGATTGATGAATTTGATCAGATGTCCTTTCTGCATCTATTAAATACAACTATTGTTCTCTATCTTTTAAGAGTCACATTGATTTCCCTTTTTTTGTTATTGTGATAGAATATATTAAAGCATTAATATATTAATACATCAAATGCTAAATGACCCGTCTTCCTACAAATAGCTGGGGTAGCTTATCTGTATACACAATTCTAGATTTATTTATGTTCTTTTGTTGCATCTATTTTTTGCAACTATTATTTTAATGTCAAGATTATGCTAGCTTTATTAAAAGACTTGGTAAATATTTTCTTTTTTGATCTTGTCTGGAAGACTTTGTATACAATTGATGTTACTTTTTCCTTGAACGTCTTGACAAATTTGTAGGTGGAGTCATATGAACTAGTAATTTTCCTTTTGTGAAGGTGTTTAATAATACATTAAAATTTCTTTAATAGATAAATATGCAAATCTTTTATTATTCTGTCAGTTTATGATGATGATATCAATAGTGTCATAATGTCCACTTTATATGTTGGCATATAATTATTTTTGTTTTTTTTTTTAATTGATAAGTGATTATCAAGTTTATGAAAGTTTCCAAAAAATCAACTTTGGGCTTTGTCTAACTTTTCTACTATATATTTTTATTATTTAGATTTCTATCTATGTCTTCATTACATCTTTTTACATACTAAGTTTAATTTGTCTTGTCCCCTAATTTGAATTAGAAAACATTTCAAATCTTTTGTTACTCATATTCTTTTGATAATCATATTCTTTTGATATGTTCATCTACGCCAGTACATTTTATTTCAACTACTCTTTATTTACACCCTGAAAGAATTGAAAGGTTTAGTATTCAGCTAAATATTTTCTAATATCCATCAATCCTCTTTTGAATTTTGGGATTTTCTGAGATATGTGGTTTGATGTTTTCACACTTAGGAATGTTCCAGTTATCACTTGTTAGAGAAATAAAAACATTTAAATATTTTAAACATTTTGAGGATTTCCTTTAACTCAGCTATAAAATTTGGCAAATGTTTCATGGCAACTGAAAAAAAAAAAACCGTGATTTTTATTGTTTTGTGATACCAGGGTCTTTCTATAGGAATGAAAATAATTTAAATTATATTTTAATTAAAGAGGCTGAGAAGGGAAGGGAAGGAGGATGAGAAGAAGGTGATCATGGGTCAAAGATACAGTTAGATGAAAAGATTAAGTTCTGGTATTCAACAGTACAGCAGGGAAATTACAGTTCTCACTCATAAGTGGGTGTTGAACAATGAGAACACATGGACACAGGGAGGGGAACATCACACACCAGGGCCTGTTGGTGGGTGGGAGAGCTAGGGGAGGGATAGCAGGAGGTGGGAGGATTGGGGAGGGATAACATTAGGTGAAATACCTAATGTAGATGACGGGGAATGGATGCAGCAAACCACCATAGCATGTGTATACCTATGTAACAATCCTGCACAATCTGCACATGCACCCTAGAACTTAAAGTATAATAAACATATTTAAAAAATAATTTATTATATATCTCAAAATAGCTAGAAGATAATAATTGTAATTTTTCCAACAGGAAGAAAAGATAAATATTTGAGGTAGTGGATAACTCAATTGCCCTGACTTTATCATTCCACATTTCATACACATATCAAAATAACACACATACCCTGAGAATATGTACAACTGTCATATATCAATGAAAAATAAAAGAACATGATTCCTTGCTCACTTTTCCATTCCTTCTATCAGCTACTGGAGGAGGTGTGTCAAAGTATTTTTTAATATTGTAGGTTATTTTTCCCTATCAATCTGATTAATTTTTGCTATATATATGTAATAGCTGTGTTACTAAGTACACAGAAGTTTGAGACTACAAAATAATTATAACTCATTATGAAATTTTTATAGCTAGAAATGTTTTTTGCTTTTAAATATCATTTTTTTAGCCTTTCCATGGTATATTATTTTCCAAATTTTTCTTTCAACCCTTTTGTGTCTTTTATCTTTGCAGCGTAACTCTTGACAGATGTAGGTTTAGACTAAAATCGAGCTCCACAATATTAGGGCATAATTTTGAGAATTTGGCACATATTCTGTATAATAACTGAAACCGTTGGGTTTTTACCTATAATTTTATTATGTGTCTTCCATTTGACTCACTTATTTTAAGATCCTACCTTCTATGTTGTTTGCTTTTTAACTAATACTTTATTTCATATTTGTATTTAATAATGTGATATTCTTTCATTTTAACAATTTTATGTTACAGATTACATTACATATTCTTAATTTTTTTCAGTATAGTACAAAGATTTATGTAACAAATCTACATGGGAACTCCAGAACACATTGCTCCTTCAGATGCTTTTGCTATCTGCCTTACTTCCTCTCTCAATACATTTGAAACTCAACAAAATACTACTGTTGATGTTTTGAGTAGTTGATATTTATTATATAAATTTACAAATTTAACTCCCTTTCCAGTATTCATTATTGCCTCTTGTAATCATATATATATACATAACTATACAGTTGTATATATATTATATATATATATATATATATGTAAATACATAACTGTAAATTAAATGAAAAACGTTTTTGGCTGCATATATCTGAATCAAATTAAGATATTAAATATTTATAGAAACCAGCTTATAGATATAAAATTAAGTTTTAAAACACTTTATTTAATTCAATATTGATTGCTAGTCATTTTGGGGGCAAAAATTCTGATAAAAAACCAGCACATCCTCCAAATTTCTTGGCAATTAGTAAAATTGCTAAAAAGTATGCATTTTTTAAGAATAGAAATTTTTATGATTTAAAATAGTGCTGTATAAATTATCTGTAAAATACACCACAAACAGTGACTTAAAAAAAAACACACACATCTTTATTCTCTAGTCTATTTCTGTTGAACAAACATCTCAGCGTGTTTAATCTCATTCTTCCACTCAGGGTCTAAGAAGGGTATCTTCTGGAATCAGCCTGGCCACATTTTTATCTGGAGAAGAATCCACTTGGAAGCTTGGTCAGGTTGTTGGCAAAATTTATTTCCTTACCTTGGTCGTAGAACTGAGAGCTCTAGATTTTTCCTGACTGTCACCTGGAAGCTGCATTCAGCTCCTGAGGCTATGCACAGTTCCTCTGCACGTGATCCTCTCTGTGAGCAGTACACAATGTGGTGGCTTGCTTCTTCAAGGCCAGCTGGAGAGCATGATGGTGAATCTGGTAGAAAGATAGTGGCTCTTATAAAGTTACATTATGATGGGAGTGATTACCGTATTTTAGTGATTAGAAGAAAATCGTATCTTTCCCGCACCCAAGGGAAGGGGATTATAAAAAGGCATAAGCACCAATAGGTGGGAACAATGAGAGCATCTCAGATTTTGTTGCCACAGGATCCTATCCATTAATGTGGCTCTTCTAAATATATTAGTTTCAAAAATAAACTTGAGTCAATGAAGAAAAGGAAAAATAAGTCAAATCAGAGATTTATTCATTATATAAATCATACTATATCCATCTTCAGAAAATGTGTTTCAAGTTTTGTGTATGTGTCTAGAAATGTTTCAGAGCAAAAAAGGTTTAGAATTCTATTTCTTCATGAAATTTCAATTGTTAACGTCAACATTTAATCTTTGTGTGTGTGTTTGCTAAAGAGAAGATAACATCGTTTAGTTTAAAACCTGATTATTCACTCAGAATTGCATTTTTCCTCAATGCTGTATGTAACTGGTATTTAAAACACCAGTTAAAGTTTCTAGAAAAGAAATCTTAATTATAAGAGAATACTTGATTCAACAGCTATAATACCTTTCAAGTCACCATTTAAAATATTTTTAGCCATAGTTTTGTTTCATTTGACAGGATTTTTTTTTCTACTTCCTCTTGACTGCTACTGCTGGTTTTTCAGCCCCCTAAGAACATTCACACTTCATCACAAGAAGCTAGGTGGAACATTCTGAACCGTTATTCCTTTACCACATTTGACACTTATTTAGACCTGGGTACAAAGTTAGAAATTTGAATTGGTTTACTTTATAATGTTAGAAAGTTTAAAATGCATACAATAACATGAAACTGTTGATTATTTTGTGTAACTCGTAAAATATATTTGATAGATTAATTTTTTGAAACTTACATATATAATCTATTTTATTAAGATACAATAACATAAATATAAATCAGGTACTTAAATACACTAGTAATTTAAAGCAATGACACTATTAATCATTTTATATTGAATTTCATTGTGAACATGCTCTGCCATTTGGACACCCAGATTAAAGCAGAGTGGATATATGAAAATTAGTAACAGCTTTTGCGCTGTCCATATTTGGCTCTAATAATTGATAATTAACATATGTTTACTTAAAACATAGAGTAAAAGAATATTTCTTTCTTCATAGGTGATTACTATAGGTAAAAACCAAATTGTCTATATGAAATTGGTACAAAGTATTGAAAGTATATCCAAGAGTTCTTTCCTTGGATGACCAGATTTGATGGAATTGGCTGATGAATTCTTCCTTAACCATATGCATATTGCATGCACTGAGGTTCTGACATTAATTCAAGTTTTGATGGACTACCCAAATTTTTGTAAACCACAGCTTTAATTCAAAACTTGAATATTAGAGTACTTGTTATTGAGCTGATAAATATTTTATAATAGTTTATTTTGAATATTTTTTTTTGGAATTTTGAGGGATACATTAGGAGAAAAGTTGAAAGAAATGTTGAAAGAGAAAAGTTGAAAGAAAATGCTTATCTATGTGGTATTAAAATTAAAATTTACTTTCTGAACCCTGCTTCAAAATGTGTAACCAAGTGAGAGCTCCTTTTGAAATCATTCCAGTCTTCAACCAGATCCCAAACTCAGCTATTTCAAGTAAGTTACTTGCCTAGAGTAATATTGTTTTTTCCTTTCAGTCAACACTTGAGAGTTCTCTCTTACCACTTCTGAAATTCTTTAATTTTTTCATTATAAATGAAACATAGATAATGTGAGCCCTTGATTTATGAAACATTTCCAGTCACTGTCATATCATATACCATGTAATAATTACAGATATATTATTAGCATTGATACAAAATAAGTGAAAAGCAATCACAGATTATAGAAGTACACAGGCTCTTGAGTCAGACTGATTTGGTTTCAAAGGCTGTATCTCAGAAGCAGTGTAACCTTGGGTAAGTTACCAGAATAATATTTAAGTTATAACATTAATGTGAGGATAAGTGAAAGGGTGTATGAACAACATTTAGCACACTACCTTTCCCAAAGTATTCTCTGATCAGTCCTTTGTTATTACTGATACTACTCCTGTTGCTACTATAATTACTATAATATTTCTAATCCCCCTTCTCTAATTATTACTGTAAAACTACAATCTACATGGTAAAGTTTTAGGAATCCTCAAGTGCCTAAAGGTCACTAATGTGAAGAAGTACCTGTATTGTATAACAAAAAACAATCAGACAGGACTTCCCCTTTAGTTAATGGTGGTATAAAGAACTGCTGGACTGACCCACACACAGCCAATATTATAAACTATATGATTAAGAATAATTTAAAAAGCAAATTCTTGAAGGCACTGGAGAATGAACAAAAGGAGTAGATTTTGGTAGGACATTCACACTCAGAAGAAGGCATAACACAGTGATAGCACCCATTTTTGCTGCTTTTCGACTAGAGGTAGGCACAGTTAGTACAACATAGTGGCTATCAGTGGAAAACTCAGTAAGTTTGGGCTGAGAAACCAAGAAATTGAATATCAGGCAACTAAGACTACTGAACAGAAAAGTTTCCAGATAACTAAAGAGCCAGGAAAAGGATACCCAAATTATGACTTCTTGTATACCTGGCTGACCCCTCAACCATTCACTTACAGACCCGAATGAATGCATTCAGCTAAAATTAAAAGATCAAAATTAAGATCATGAGTGGCTACCCAAAAAAGAGAGTGCACATTTTGCATCCAAACAACTTGTTGCTAGAACAAAAGAAATGACACATCAGAAAGTTAATGAGTAAATACATTTTCTCCACAATGTAACATGAATATTGTCTGTGATATACTGCAAAAATTATCTAATATGCAAAGAATTTATAATTTGAGACCCATTTTCAATTTTAAAAAACTGAGACCAAACCCCTGAGATAAACAAGTTAACCTTAGCAGACGAGGAATTTAAAACTGCTAATAAGAAGATTCTCAAAGTAAAAAAAGTTAAATGTTTCCAAAGATCAAAAATATAGGAAACATCAATAAAGGGATAGAAACAATAAAAATTAACAAGTGGATATTTCAGAGATAAAAATAAACTGAAATTTTAATAACTAAAAATTTAAACATATAACTGATATCTTGAGGAATGATGATAAGAAACGAGGCAGTGAACTGGAAGATACAGTAATTAAAACTATTACTTAGAAAATAATTTAGTAAGTAAATAGAGCCTCAGATAACCATTAGATAGTATCAAGTAGTTTAATACACACATGATTTGATTCCTGGATGGAGAGTTTTATGGGTTGAATTGTTTCCCTTCAAAATCTGTATGCTGAAGTCCAAACTCCTAGTACCTCAGAATGTGATCTTATTTGGAGATAGTATTGTTGCAGATGTGATTAGTTAAGAAGTAGTGTTGGAATAGGAAGAACTCTTAATTCCATATGGTTGATATCCTTATCAGAAGGGGAAACTTGGCCATTCACATCCATAAAGGGAGACTGTACCTAAAGATAAAAGCTGAGATCAAGGTGATGCTTCTACTATTCAGGGAAAGTCAAAGATTAATAGAAACTACCAAAAGCTAGGATAACAGCCTGGAACAGATTATTTATCAGAGTCTTGAGAAGAAACCAACCCTGCTCATCCCACAATCATAAATTTCTAGCCTTCAAAACTAAGAGAAATTAAATTTCTGTTATTTATGATCCTCATATCCTGTTTGTGATACTTTGCTATGGCAGCCTAGCAAATGCATACAACAGGAAAGAGGAAATGAGGGCAAAAATATTTGAAAACCTAAAGGCCTATTTTTTTTTTTTAAAATAAGAGATGTGAAGTTACTGATTTCTACCATGATATAAAACATGATGGTGAGGATAAGTTCATCTTTCTGATTTAAAACTTTCTACATTTTATGAAAAATAGAAAAGAATAAACTCAAAATTGACTAAGGAATCCTTTGAACAACTGCTAAATGACAAAACAAAAATAAGTTTAGATGAACATTAAAATGTATCAATAAATAAGAAACATCAGATAGAGTAATATACACTAACATGCTATCATACTAATTATTACATGAAGCTATAATAGACTCTCATACAAAGTCACTGATTATCATAATGGATAAAAAGAAGACATGGCTTAAGTACAATGATAGATGTAAGTTGAAAACAAATGTCTCAGAAATAAATGTGATGCAAACAAATAAATCTTAAGAAGAGTAGCACAACTTTTGTTAAATAGATTTTAGTATAAAAGTAGTTATTACCATTAGAAAAGCGGGAGATTTCCTAACGAAAAAATTGTCAATTCATTCTAAAACCGTATCAATTGTATATGTGATCTAATAAGAAAGCTTCAAAACACATGTAGAGAAAATAACACAATTAATAAATTACACAAGCCCACAAAATAGCTGGAACATCTTAACACCCCTGTTTTGGAAATTCATGTAAGAACTAGATTTAAAATATCAGTGAAAACATGTAACAGTGGAACAGCACAGTATACTAAATAGTGTATACTCACTTTAGCTAAAATTTAAAAGGCATGTGTTGGTGAGGATATGGAGTAACTGAAACTCTCATACTTTGCTCTTTGGAATGCAAAATTGTACAGTCATTTTGGAAAACAGATTAGCAGTCACTTGTAAAATTAAAGCTAAAAGTCCTTATGACCTAGCAACTCCAGTTTTAGAGATTTACTCAAGAGCAATGAAAATACATACCTACAAAAACCCTGTATAAAACAGCTGCTAATAGCATTATTCACAGTAGCCAGAAATTGGAAAGAATCCAAATGTCCATCAATAGATGAATGGCTAACCAAAGTTTGATATAAGCATAATATGGACACAATTAAAAAGAGCAAACAACTGACACATGTAACAATCTGGATCAATTGCAAAACATCATGCTAGAACTCAGATAACACACTACATGATTTTATTTAGATGACATTCTTGAAAAAGCGAATGATACCAAAACAGATCAATTATAGCGAGGGTTCTGGGAAACGGGCTTGAGAAAAATGTTAAAGATATTGGTTAAATTCTATATCTTCATTGTGGTCATTGTGACATGAACATATACAATACCTCAACATTTTTCAAATTTTTCATTTAAAATAAGTGGCATTTATTGGATATAATATATACCTCCATAAAGCTGTTGAAAAACAAAGCAGAAGAAAAAACAAACCAACCAAACAAATTGTAGATTTAGTAAGAGCCCCTGTTTGTATATTAAATTAGCCACTAATTATGCCTGGATTTTAATAAGATGTGTCGTGTCAATAAAGAAGAAAAAGAAAACATTTGGCACTTGTTTTTAAATGACCTTTTGAGAGAGATAAAAGAAGGCAAAGAATAGGGCTTAATTTTCAAGCATTTCATGCTATAACATAATAAATATGGTGGCAGCAGGTGTGTCGTGGTTAGAAGTACAGACTCCTGTTGTACAGCAGGTTCTCATTTTGCTGTCATGTCAATGAGAGAAAAACATCACTCTCCAGGGGCTATTGCCTGTTTGGAGTCTGCATGTTCTCCCCCGCGTCTGTGTGGGTTTTCTCTGGAGACTCTGGGTTCCTCCCATGTCCCAAAGCTGTGTCTGTTAGTGAACTGGCAATTCTCCATGATCCCCTTGTGAGTGAGTTAGGGTGTGTGTGAGCCGCCCTGCCATGCTTTGGTGTCTTGGCAGGGTGGGCCCTGCCCGGTTCTGGAAGGGCGCCAGCCCCCTGTGGCTCTGAACTGGAATAAGCAGGTACATACCTATTTTACATGTTTTGATACATGTTTATCTTTCTTAAATGTATACATAGCTCACATTTATTTTAATGTTTATTATGATACCTATCTTAGGTCATTATTTAGATAATTGCTGATGTTTCTATGACCACAAATATGCCCTAGAAATTTAACTTTGGTATATATCAATTAGCCTAAGGGAATATTGGTTTCTTACAGTTTTTTTTTGTTTAAAGTTGCAGTTTCCAATAACCTACTGTAGAGAGCACCTTTGATGTAAGTTACTATAATACATTTTCGAAAAAGACTCCATCTTACATTTCTAAAGGCATCATGTCAACAGGGACAGTGATGATTCATCTAATCCATAAAGACTGCACCAACCAGATAAGGACACAACCAGGTACACTCTTCTACTCTCAGTTCTCACCAGAGGACTCTTTGAACTTAAAAAGAGCGGGACTTCACCAGTTCAAAACCACTGTGTTAACAGACACCCTATAGCTGTCACTTCTCATAAGCACTTAGCATCTGCTGCTGAAGGCTCTGACTATGTCACAGACTCCTGATGGACTAATAGGTGACCTGGACCCAGGACAGGATACTCTTTTTGTCCACGTCTCTCCCTGGTCTGGTTAACTTAACTCTTTTTCTATCCCCTTTTGCTTAATGTTAAATGTTACTTTGTTTGTTGTGATACGTATAGTCTATAACATTTACATATTGATTAAGTATACTATTTATTTATGGTTTGCAATGTTGACTGACTTGTGGAGTGGCTCGACCCTGTGTGCCTGTGCCTCTGATTACTAAGTGAACAGGATGGACAAAGGAGAATTGCTTCCAAGGTAAATCCATGGAACTTGTGGCTTTTGTGATTGAAATAACATTAATAAAAGTCTGACCATTGTGGAAAGACACAAACATGCAGGAACCTCGTTATCGCTGACCTTCTGTCACAATAATTGGCATAGTCAGTGCTTTTGCTCCACAGACAAATTTTCAAAACTAAAATTAATTGGCATTTATAATCACGTAACTATGATAACCAAATTAAGGAAATTCCTAAGGCCAAAACCTCTACTAAGACTTAAATTAGAAACCGAGCTGTGTTGCAAAACAATCTGCTACTCTTTCTAAAAAGGTACATAATCCTGCTTCCCCTTTATAGCCCGGCTCCTTAGGGAAACCTCAGGTGATAGGATTTCTGTACACATGCCATGTAGATTGAAGGCTGACAAGGCCTTGGTTGGTGACAAACTAAGAAGCTAGTGGAGCCAGACAGGTTCATACTGAGCAGCGTCTCAACAATGAGATGGTGGTTGTCAAAACAAGTTTTTCATTTGGCTGAAAGAAAGGAAAGTCAATTATCACATAACCTCCACTCATATGGTTGGTTAAGGTGGGAAATTGAAATATTTATTATTAAGAAACCATGCAGAGTAACTGCTGATTTTGTGTAACGTGTTGGCTCTAGGAAAGAATGGGATGCTAGAGGGCTTGCTATCCAAGTACAGTACTTAGTGTTGAGGTACCCAACAAAGTTGGAAGTCAGAAAAAGGCTCCTTTTATGTTGGATGCCATGAGGATAAACTGTCAGACTTGAGGGACCCCAAAAATGTTAAGCTTTTAATTACCAGAGTCTCTAAAGAAGGAATGTCTGTATTTGTAATGAAAAGTATCTCAAAGATAGACAGGGATCCCAAGAAAGGCAAAGAAATTGCTCATAACATTTTAAGGAAAAGAAAATCCCTTTCAGATGTAAGTTTAAGGGAGGACCCTTGGAAACCAACTGGGGACCTGGGTTCCAATTCAGAGGATTTGGTAGATTATGATGAGCCTGGAGGGGAGGTATATGTGTCAAGATCTACAATAACTAGAAAATAATTATATATTATAACCATGGAAATGGCAGACTTCAGGACATCCATGAGGATGCAGAATACACCAGAGGAGAATTACAAAAACTAAGGACAGATTTTTGCCAAAGATAGACCACAGATGTAAACTGGCTCCTCCATCTATGGGATTATGGAGCAAACATGATAGAACCGTCAGGCACAGAAATGCATCAGATCCCTACATTAGCAGAAAACCCATCACTAAATCATAAGCTATTAGAACCAAAAACAAATAATGCAAGAAGTATCCTATCTTTCTGGGATTAGCCTGGAAACCTACCCACTCATATTTAGACCCAACAAAATTAGGAGACAGATTCAAATGGAATGATCTAACAGAGGCACAGAAGAATTAAAAAATCAGATATCCTAGGGATGATATATGATAGATATAACCAATATGTGATGCCACTTCAAATTCTAGCTACACATGAAATTGAAAGATAACTTCTGTTAGGAGCACCACCAAACCCGAAGGTTTCCTACATCAATGCTCTCTCAATCATGCATAATCCTACAAGATATATTAAACTAGAAACTTTTAAACTTTCTGCAGAATTAGGAACCCATGAGGTAATATTTATGACAATGCTGATATAAACACCAAAAGATAAATTCAGGAAGACATCATTTTTTTCCTTATATGTCAAACAGGTCCCAAAGTTCATTCAAAATGGACCTAAGCTGTCTTGGCAAAATAAACCAACGTGGATGAATTATCAATCCAGACGAAACAATTGACAATCCAAGCAAAATCATTAGCAGCCAAGGACAAAAAGACCAAACTGGCAACAAGGCTGTCCAAGATCGCCAGCTAGATACCCAAACGTATGGGCAAAGACCTGCCTGAGGTCCAGGACCAAACCCACAATTTCAAAAACAGTAACAACGACAATAAAGAAGTTAGTTGTACATGGCTGGGCACAGTGGCTCACACCTGTAATCCCAACAGTTTGGGAGGCTGAGGTGGGTGGATCATGAGGTCAGGAGATCAAGACCATTCTGGCCAACATAGTGAAGCCCTATCTCTACTAAAAATACAAAAAAATTAGCTGGGCATGGTGGTGCGCACCTGTAGTCCTAGGTACTCAGGAAGCTGAGGCAGGAGAATTGCTTGAACTGGAAGATTGAGGCTACAGTGAGCCAAGATCGCACCACTGCACTCTAGCCTGTTGACAAGACTGAGACTCCACCTCAAAAAAAAAAAAAAAGAATTTTATCAAAAAACTGGAAACTCCTTGGTACAAGCTGTAAAAATCCAGGGATAACAAATCATATATGCAATTAGCTATACACATTGACAAACATGTATACACATTTCCTTTGGAAGCCATATCACAAGTAAGCCATTTCAGATATAATGGCCGACATTCTGACACAAATGTCCACATAGAAGGATTTGGAGGAAAATTAACTCAAGGCTTCCCAATCTCTGCTTTTATACTTCTCTGTAACTCTAAACCTATGCCATGAAATTTTTACTGTTTATCTGAATTAGAAAATATAGGAATGAATCTGATTCCTAAACTTTGTATTCAATGGTGGCCTATTGAGAAACTTAAAGAAACTAGCACAAATTAAAATGAAACCCATAATACGGCCTATACCTCACTGAACATTAATCATTAAAGGGAGGAGATGAAGAAATAACAGCAAAGAGTCTAGAATATCTTAAAGAAGATATTAAAATTGGCACCTCTAATAACTGTAATAGTTCAGTATGGTCTGTTCTAAAACCAAATGGGAGCTATCAGTTAACTATTGACTATAGATATCTAAATAAAGTCTCACCTAAAATGCCAAGCATTACCAGATGTAGATGTCATTAATAAAATAACTATAATGGCAATCACTATGTAATTATAGACCTGTTGGACAGGTTCTTTGCATACCAATAGAGCAAGCCAAGAATATACCATCTTTACTTGGGAAGGCAAACAATATCAATTTAAAAGTTTACCTCAGGGATGTCTAAGTAGTTCCATAATAGCTCTTCCTTTTTTTGGAGACAGAGTCTCACTCTGTCACCAGGCTGGAATGCAGTGGCGTAGTCTTGGCTCACTGCAACCTCCGCCTCCTGGGTTCAAGCAATTTTCCTGCCTCAGCCTTCTGAGTAGCTGGAACTACAGGCACGTGCCACCACACCCAGATAATTTTTTTGTATTTTTAGTGGAGACAGAGTTTCACCGTGTTAGCCAGGATGGCAGTGGTCTCTTGACCTTGTGATCCACCTGCCTTGGCTTCCCAAAGTGCTAGGATTACAGGCGTGAGCCACCATGCCCAGCCAGTTCTTCAATTTTATTATTACAGATAAACCAATCCAAATCCACATCTCTAATAGTATCATAAATAGATGGCATTATAATGATAAACAAGAACCAGGAAAAACTTTTTAAAAAACCTCCCTTAATAACACACTTAAGATCACTGGGATGAACTATTAATATAGATAAAACCACAGACCCAGACACCAGCTGTAAATTTTCAGGAGTACAGTGTTCATCAGAAGGGAGAAAAATCCCTATCACAGTGATAGATAAAAGAAAAGCCCTTCAGGCATCAGAAAACAGGAAACACAAAGACTAGAAGGTTTATCTGGATACTGGAGACAGCATATGCCTTACTTAAACATCATCCTGAAACCAACAGATAAAATAACTAGAAGATTCCAAGACTTCACATTTGGACAAGAACAAACACAATCACTTGCAATACTCAAAGACTACATCACTATATCCCAGATAGTTCATTACCTATCTCCGGATTCACAGCTTAGGTTGCAAATTCTAATGAGTGATACATATGGAACATGGTCAATATGGACAGATAAACCAGGTACTAAATCCATCCTACGCATCGAATTTTGGACAATAAAATTTCCATACCCTAATAACAAATACTGCCCATTTGAAAAACACGTATGGCTTTCCTAGGAAACCCTCAAAAATACTAAGCCTCTGACTGGCAACAACAGCCTTACAATAAGATGCCAGATGCCTCACCTTCACTGGATAAAATTGAGTTCTGAAGAACTGACAGGTACCCAACTTGATCCAAAGCTGCTCACACATTAATGGTATGTCAAGGGTCAAGACACAGACTTTAAGGGTCAACCATGCCTCTTCACCAAGGAGATTCACAAGACTAAAATAGACTTGCCAGTATTTATTCTGAGGACAGGAATAATCTATGTCAATCTAAGTAAATGGGCTCAGTCTGGTCTAGTGTCTTCCACAACACCTTGTTTACAGATGGATCAGCTGCCGTGACCCAAGGCCAGACCCAACAGACAATAGCACCACTCAGACTCAAGGGCCAAACAATCCTGAAGATATCAGGTAAATCACTCTGTGCACAGCATACAGAACTGATTGTAGTTGTAAGTCAGACACTCAGTATCAGAAAATCAAAAGAAATTACATAGATTTATGGGTAGTCGCAAATGGGATAGTCCCATGGTCACATAAATAGAAACAAAATAATTTTAAAATTAATGATAAAGACATATGGTACAAATATTACTGGGAGGAAATTATCAAATAGATTTGATAATTCGAATTATCAAATTTGATTTGAATTATCAAATAGATTTAAGATACTTGTGAAACGTGTATCAGCACACCAAAAGACTATTCAGAGACAAAATATAATAGGTAGATGTATTAATAAGGAACATAACTGCTCACCAATAAGACAAACCCATGTTAAAACTACACAGAAATTCAGCCAACTCATGGAGACATTCATTACTATCTCTATGATTCAGGAGAAAATCAGACAACGAATGGGAGATACCAGAAGTACCCTCAGTAATAGGGGGATGGCTTTAAACAGATACCAGAAGCAGCTTGTACTCAAATACTCCTACAATTACATAAAGAAAAAGAGCAATTGGGCATATACTCACTGTGCAGGTGGAATCAGACAGAAATCAAAAGGTGGCATGGCACCAAGTTAAAAAGCATACAGCTAACTGTGAGCAATGTAAAACTAACAAGATGAATATAGGAATAGTAAACAAAAAGATACATACAAACCCAACATCTTTTGCCAACAGATATAATTTATAGGACTGTTAAAGCACCACTACCAATAAATATATGCAGTAACAACTGTGGATATATACGTATAAGGATAGGCACAGCAATAGTAGGTACCATCCATCTGCCAAATATACCATCTCAGTCCTAGAAAATCAGGTGGCTCACTACAAAACACCTAAAATAATTGACAGTGATCAGGGAAATCATTTTGTGTCAAGGGCTACATAAGCATTCACAGATCAATGAGATATACAGTGCAATTCCCACTTACCTATAGTCCTATGGCAGGAAATCTAGAGAGACTTAATGGACTATAAAAAGAGGATTAAAAACCTTAGATAAAATGAGTATAGTCCAACACTCTTAACTTGGTATGTTTTAATTTAAATTAAAGGGACAGACAACATACCAGCAACCCTCAGTATTATCTTAA
This sequence comes from Cacajao melanocephalus, assembly GCA_963573385.1. Taxonomy (NCBI): domain Eukaryota; kingdom Metazoa; phylum Chordata; class Mammalia; order Primates; family Pitheciidae; genus Cacajao; species Cacajao melanocephalus. The sequence goes on along the minus strand of CAUYLG010068833.1, from coordinate 44,450 downwards.
TCGACTGACCTTAATGGTCATAAAAGATAAGGAAGAATATGATGCAAATATTATCCCTTACAAGGTGAGTACTAGACTGATTTACAACACTATCCCTCAATAGTGCATTCTGGTCAACAGATACAAAATGCACATTGGACTACAGGAAAAAAAAGAAGAGTCATAATTACACAAAATCTCTATTAAATTTACTGATTGCTGGAAGTCAATATCTTTCAGAAATCCCTTAGGGTCCTGAATACCAAGTATGTTTGATAAAGTACAACAAATAAAAAGGGACAATTAATATTCACATGTACTTGCAGACCAGATACCTACAATCTGCTATTTTCTAACTCACCACTAGTACTTGGACCATTTACACCCATATACAAAACAACAGGCACTTTCTTCACACAAGATGATCTAAGAAACATGATCATATTAGACAAATTTACCTATAAAACATAATAGTATGAGATCAAGTTATTTTTCTAATGTGCCCACTGAAAAATCTGAATTATGTACACTTTCATTTCGAAGATGTAGATAGAGACAACATACAGTTTCAATTAATTGACTGGCGGGAAATAGTAGGAACCAAAATACATATGGGAAAAGCCACAAAAATAGATTCAGGTATGTCAAATTACTTTTTCTCTATTATCCAGCCATCCCACGAATCACAGAATAAGGTTACATGGTCGACCCAATACCCTATTTACAAAAATATAACCAGACTAGACTCCCATTTACATAAATTTATATCTAAAGTCATATCTTTTGCAAAAGGTATGTTAAACCTTGGGACATGGAACCATGCATAATTGAGACAGGAGGCTGGAATGACACGTATCTCTAAAAGACATATCACTAGAAACCACAGTGGACCAAGGGGATAACAAACCCTCCACCTAAATTATTAAAATCAAATTTATTTGAACCTATCCTAATTAACCCTTAAGATTAATTTACAAATCAACACCTAAGATAGTCAAAATATTTTTCAGAAACCTACAAGTTTTTTTCACTCTGCTGCCCAGGCTGGAGTGCAGTGGCGTGATCTTGGCTCACTGCAACCTCTGCCTCCTGGGTTCAAGCGATTCTCTGCCTCAGCCTCTGGTGTAGCTGGGATTATAGGCGCCCACCACCACGCCTGGCTAATTTTGTATTTTTAGTAGAGGTAGGGTTTTACCAGGTTAGCCAGTCTGATCTGGAAGTCCTGACGTCAGGTGATCTGCCCACCTGGGCCTCCTCCAAAGTGCTGGGATTACCACGCCCAGCCCAAAAACTAACAATTTAAAGTCACAAATATCTAATTACAATGTATACAATTTGAGGGACAAGGATATAATATTCAGATCATTTTACTAAACTTACCACCACTAGAAAAATATCATTAAGAGAACTGATATAAATATTTGCAACAACTGGAATTATTTCAAATTTAGTCATTTCAGGAACAGAAGAAGCAGAAATTCAGGAAGTTAAAACAGATGTATTTAGTTTAAATATAAACTTAATTCCTACATGTCAAGTACCACATCAACACTGTCATCAATTTCACAGGCACTTAATGAAATAAATCAATGATAACTCATACCAATGTTCTCATAGAATATGAAAAGGAATTCAATTACAATATTGATCACAAGGAGGACATCTTAAAAGTCAACATGTTTACATTAAGAAACCTTACGGTGATGAGATGGGCGGATGGAGGCAGCAAACCACCATGGCATGTGTATACCTCTGTAACAATCCTGCAAGATACGCACGTGCACCCCAGTACTTAAAGTAAAATTTAAAAAAGAAAAGATGGCACAAAGAAATGAATGAAATTATGAATAAAAAGGCAATAAAATCACAGACTTAAGAGATTAAAGAAATATTATTTTAAAAAAAGAAACCTTATGGTGAAAAATGAGGGCAAACACAGTGGACTAGGGTAAGTACTTTAGTGACTTGGACTTGGAACAACATAAGAAACAAAATAGGATCAGGAAAATCATTTATAGAAAATTGGGACAAAGCAGCTATAATTCAATTGGATACATTCAAACTATTAGGATGTGAAGATTCAGGGCAATGGGTATTAAACCTTTGTGAATTAAGAGAAGACTCACTATCAGCATATTGGTACAATGGCAATTCCACAGACAAAGAAAAGACCTAATTTATAAATAACATCCTTAGAAAACCACTATTTGTTGATGGTTATTTTATACAAAGATAATTAATATTCCAACAGTCAAACACTATATACTATAACATTAAGGATATAGTGCCTAAACTAGATTACTTACCTGTCAGCATTACAAAAATACCCATAATGCCTCTAGACTTAGGAAACTTCACTTGGACAGTGTGCTCAGAAAAAAATTATAACCTGATTATAACTGCACAAGTAGAAAGCATCACAACACACACTTGCAATTAGAATGTATCAAATTGATGTACGTCATAAACATCACCCTCACAAATACTTCAAAATTTACCACTATATGGAAGAAACAAAAGGTAGAGATTTTTTTTTCACCATCCTGGCACTCCAACATATGAGAAACACCTTGGGTAGACACCACACAGACAAAGACAAATGAGAAAATTCAAAGGAACTTGAACAGGCTCATGATAAATTCCATACAGAATTAGCACAATTAAAATGCACCACAAGACAGTAGCACATAGAATAGCAATACTAAAACACAAATAAAATAGCGTTTAAAAAACACTTAGATGGCTTACACAGAAGATGTACCTTCTTGCAAACGATCAAAAAGACCTTTAGCCATTCTTTTTGTAACAGCTGATTAGGTTGAAATGTAATAAATATATTCAAAACTGGATTCCAGAATTGGTCTAAAATCTTGGAGAACATTTATAGAACTTTGTCACCTTCACTGCAGTCATCTTCTTTGCCAGTTAGAAACTCAAAACCTGCATTGCCAGCCTTTGTAAAACTAAGTTTGTAAACAAGCAGCCAAGAGAAGAATTAATTACCAAGGTCACTTCTATTTTTTTTAATCCCTTCCTCAAACATTATTTGCATTGTGATTATTAAAATCATGAAGTGGATTGTTTAGAGAACCCTAGACATAAGTAACTCCATGTTAGAAGGTGACTCCATCGTACATTTGAAAAGGCATCATTCCATCAGGGACAAGATTTGTCACCTCTTTGATAAAGACTGCATCCAACCAGATAAGAACATTACCGGGCACACTCCTCCACTATCAGCCCTCAGCAGAGGACTCTATGGCCATAAAAAGAGCAGGACTTCAGCAGCTCGAACCTCTATCTTAACAATGTCTCACTGTCATTTTTGATAAGCACCCAGCATCTGCTGCCAAGACTGTGCCCACATCTAAGACTTTTGACTGATGGAACACCTAGACTAGCATAGGGCATTCATTTTATCCACGTCTCACCCTGGACTGGTTCATTAACCCTTTTTCCTATCCCCTTTCTCTCAAAGTTAAATGTTACTTTGTTATGAAATGTTTTATCTGTAACATTTATATATTAAGTACACTACTACGTATGTTTTGCTGTATTGACTGACTTGTGGAGTGGTTTGAGCCTGTGTGCCTGTAGCTCTGACTACAGAAAGGCGAAGTACGATGGAGAACCGCCCCCTTTGGAGTTCCCTGTAGCTCGGGACTTTTGTGATTAAAAGTCTGACACTGTAAAAAGACACAAACGTGCATGAACTTCGTTATGTCTGACCTCGTGCCACTCATGATACAATGTTTTATATTATAAGTGTTTGGGGTCATTATTTAGAAGTTTGCTGATGCTATTGTGACCAGAAATAGGCCATAAGAATTTAACTCTAGTTTGTATCAACTAGCCTAAGGTAAAATTGGTTTCATTACAGTCCTTTTGCTGTTTAAAGTTACAGTTTGCAAGAACCTATCCACTCCTTACGTGATAATTTGCTGTATAGACCCTGAGGTCAGATCAAATCTGTGCCACTTACTGTGTGAATTTCGGCGATTGCACAATCTCCCTGTGTTTCAGTTTTCTCATTTTATAGATGGTGGTAAACACAGAGTTTCTCATTGAGTTTGTTGTGATGAGTAAGTCAGTTGTCAAATCCATTTTGTGTGTGGTGAAAGGTACCACATGCAAGAGAACACAGGAGAGAGAGCAAGAAGCCACACTCACTTTTATGACTGACCTGCTCTTGTTAAAGCAATATTAATCCACTCGTGAGGGCAGAGCTTGCATGACCTCATCGCCTCTTCAAGGGCCCACCTCTCAACACGGTTACACTCGGGATTCAGTTTCCAACACATGAATTTTGGGAGAAATATTCAAATCATAACATCAGTTTTTCCACATTAAGCACTTAGAACAGCACCTGCTATAGTCTAAGTACACAATAAACACAATTATCATTAGAAATCACCCTTGCCTTGCTTAAAGAACAGTAATGCATGAGAAAAGCACATATTTAATCACTTTAAATCAATTTGATTTTAGTGTAGGCAACTGATTTAGTTAATTCAGCCAATAAAGATTCAAGTTTTTCCCTCCAGAAACGCATTTTACTCAAAGCCTGAGAAATTGTGTCAGGTGGTTGTGAATGACTTTTTCCATGATATTGGTTAAATCTCTATTATAAAGTTACTGAATACATTAAAAACTAAGACTATACTTCATAATGAAACTGAAAAAATAATGAAGTTCAGGAGAAAAGAAATTGTATAAATAATTGAGAATGTTTGTACTGTATTTGAGCATTAATCTTGATATTGCTATGAATAAATTTGCCCACAGGCAAATATGCTACCTAACAAATAAGCCTTTAATATGTACTTAAAGCAATTATTAATAAAATACAATATATTATAATAATAATATCTTTTGAGTACTTATAATGATGTTAAACATGGGAGTGGTGACTGAAGACAGAATTTTAAAAATTAGCTTCTAAAATACTCAAAATGGATCCTTTATATTCACAGCCATAAAAAAGGCAAAATGATTATAAATAGCAAGAACCTGAACCCCACATAGGGAATACATTTTATAGAATGGTCCTTGTTTTTATAAAAACCACTGATTTCAAAATTCAGCTACATTGCAGCAAAAAATTGTACCTTTTTAAAATCAATGGGAATTTGATAACGTAAGAAAGGATTTAATTATGACCTGAGTAATTCATTAAAATGACAAATGTGTGTAAATGATGAATATAGACTATTGTAATTAGAGACTCACTAGGTGTAGTAAATATGCTTGACTTTCCATTTTCAAAATTGCTTATAGGCTAATGATAAGATGATTTTCCAGGGCTCATCTGAAATCCCAGCTCTCTGCAGACAATAGATTATCTGGTTAAAGTATCCCTTGCAAGAGTCAGTATGCATCTAAAGACATACAAAGGTGATAAAATAAATGTTTAGAGTAGTTCCAGAGAATGAAGAATCTTCTTAGGAAGTAAAAAGTTGAATGACATAATTAACTTGGGGTTGGGAGGAAAGATAGTTCTGCATATTTTGCCTTTAAAACAAGGTTAGCTAAAATATGTTTGTATCTGTTAATAAACTTTCTCAAATGTTGCCAAAAATCTACCCATATTTTTCCTCTTTTCAAAACTTGATATTTGTCCAAATGTGATTAATCTGATAACTTATCCTCCCCACATTTACAAAGGGAAGATTCACAGCAGTTACTAATTACAAGCCTACCCATGATAAAGTAATTCAATAAAAATCTAAATTTATTAGAAGACTAAATTTAGATTCACTGGCTTGAATTAACAAACATTTCCTTTTTGTAAACTCATAGTTTTAAAGTGAATTGCCTTAATATACTTAATAAATTTGGAATATATTTTTAAAATAATTGTTGGAGAGATTTAGAGAACCGAGAAAAAGGTAGCTGTAATATGAATTATTGATATGAAAAATAAATGAAAGTCAAATATCTAAAATTCTGACAACCAATGGGCTCCTCTTCTTGAAGTATTACGGTGTCAAAGTGGTTGTTGCCTTCATCTTCAGTAGATTGACAGCAGCAGCTCTACTTAGAATGCTCTTAGATAATTTATATTATCCCCAAAGCTACCCTGAGGGAGATTTTATTGCATACCTACTTTAAAGGTAATTCGTGAACTGTTAATTATCATATTAGGTTTCATATAGTCAATAAGTACTATTTCCAAGATTTAGAAAAAGGTGTATCTAATTCCAGACCCTATTTCTTCTTCCTCAGGTGCACTTCACCTTTAGATATCCCCATTTGTCTTAGTGGCCCTCTGATATACTCCCCAGGGCTGTTGTGTGTGATCATATTGGATTTACACTGCACAAGGGATGGATGTGTTATTCACACAGACAACAATGTGACTGCTTCCTAGAGTTACCCATTGCAACAGCTCCTGCTCCTGCTTTTACTATGACATTTCTAGTCCTTCTCCTTATTTTCTATCTTAGCCACATTTTTGGAGGAGAATATTTTAGCACCCAGAAAGCCTTTTCCCCCACAGACATAATATCTATTCACTGAAATGCACTTTCTTCCAGGTGAGAAATTTATAGATTTTATTGTTATCAACATCTGACACTATGTCTTGCATATACAAAGGACTAAAATATTTGGTCAATCAGTAAATAAATGTTTAAATTCTACAGAACTAACCTCCAGGTATTGTTTCATTTATTTATTAACATATAAATGTATACATGTATGTATTTGTATATGTATGGATGGATTAGTTATGGGGACTTAAAGTAAGCATGTGGTCAATGTATATCTTACTGTTTTATGGAAAAATGGCCAGTTACAAATAGCTGACAAATAACTATTTAAATTAGATCTGTTCTTCAACTAGGAAGTTAAAGAATTCTAGAAATATATTATACAGTAAAATATAATTCATTTGAAAAAGAATTTGAATATTCAAGGCAAAGCAAATACTGGTTGGAAGAAGTCCCATGAATATAAAATTTAACACTGTATTAAGATCTTCGTAAGTCAGACTTGTCCAAAATTTGTATGGGTTTCTTGAAAGGAATCTCTTCCACTCCAGGGGCATGGAGATAGAGATGAGAGATTGTCTTTCTGCTGTCTAAAATATTCTTATAGATGTGGATATTGGGCCTTTGTTGGAAGCATAGTTTGCAAATGTTTTCTCCCATTCTGTAGACTGTCCATTTCCTCTGTTGATACTTTCTTGTGCTCTGCAGAAGCTGTTTATTGGAAGGCTGCTTATTGAGTACTATGCTCTCTGCCTTGGTGATGGGATCATTCATACCCCAAACCTGAGCAACATGGTTTCCTCATGTAACAAACCTGCACACATACTCCCTGAACCTAAAATAAAGTAGAAATAAATATTAAAAATAATTTATTCAACAACAATAACAACAAATATCTTCCTATAGCAATGGGTTGGCAGATTGAATATACTAAGGGTTTCACTCCAGTTGGAAAGTTTTGTCATTCTGTGAATCCCTATGTTTTTCATGACTATCATGCCAGGTTGTATATTTTTTAAGTTATTTATTAGTAAGAGTTTTGGAGAAATTTAATATTTTAAAAGTAGTCTTTGACCACATGATTTTCTAAAACTGAAAAAATAATCCTTATTGTATACATTTTTTCATAATAACTTTTTCTTCTTTCCTTTTATTAACATTGTTTTGTTCCTTTGCTTGAGAATAATTCCAAATGAACCAATAATAGATGTTTCAATTTCTCTGTAATTAACACTCTCTAACCATTTTTCTTGAGGTCTACTCGAATATTATTAGCTTCTCTAGTGGTGAGATGCCCTCCATTTTTTAACTTTGTAGATAGGATTTTTGCAGCTTAGATAACAATATGGGAATGAATATATATTGTAACCCCTTGGTGTTATTTTACTATCATAACTCTCATTCTTTGAAAGGCAGTGTAGAGAAAATCAGTGACAAAAGAAAGTTGCAAAATACAACTGATTTTGTTTTATAAATTATTAAGGGATAATATCATGAAATAAATAGCTATGTGAAGAGAAATAAACTAGGTGACCTGATAGAGGCCTCTTTAAATCAACAACTTCTAAGATTCACTGAGAAACTATCCATCAAAAACACGGGCTCAGGTGGCTTTAATACATTTCTGCTCAAGAAATTGAAAGTAATGAAGAAGAGTGTGTACTCAAATGACAAAGATGGAGAGGAGTTCTGTAGAGAGCTTTTCTTCCCAAATGATGAGGCAAAGGAAAGGGTAACACTGATGATGAAGGATTTTTAAAAAATAGGTCATAGAACCTACATAAAAGGACAGAATTTTAGCTTTTACTTTTGATTCCTTAAATACTAACTAATGATATTTTATGGTATGTGATGCTATAGGCTTAGTATAGTCATTTTTCTCTGTTATTTGAGAGGAATAAGTAAAATATTATTGTTTTATTATTTATTGACTATAATTCAATAAATGTTTCCATTGAAATATGTGCTTCAGAATACCAATCTATTTCAAAATTTACATTCTCTGTAGTTTTGTAATATATATTTCATCTTATCTGAAAATAATTTGCTATACTATTATGTATGTATCCTTACTATATTTCCATCCTAATAATATAATTGAGATCAATTTTTCTTAATTTTAAACTATATTGATCCTGTATTCCCCTGATGGGTTCTTCTTGCTCACTGCCCAGAGAGAGCCGATTTACTAAGACAGCAAAATTGCAATAGAGAAAGAGTTTAATAAACATACAGCCAGCTAAGCAAAAGACATCTCCCCCCACATTTGGAGATTAGGGCTTTTTTAAAAAGATAATTTGGCAGATATGGGGCTAGGGAGTGCTGACTGGCAGAGTCAGCAATGAAAAGATTGGAGGCTAAAGTGAGTTTTTGCTGTCTTCAGTCCCTGGGTGGGATGGAAGGATTAGGGGAGCCAATTTACAGATGTAGATGGTACCAGCTGGTCCATCAGACTACAGCATCTGCTAAGTATCTTAAACATCAGTTTTAGGTTCTACAATAGTAATGTTATCCATAGAAGCAATCAGGGATGTTAGGAATCTTGTGATATCTGGCTGCATGACTCCTGAGCCATAATTTCAAATCTTGTGGCTGATTTGTTAGCCTTACAAAGGCTGTCTGGTCCCCAAAGAAGGAGGGGATTTGTTTCAGGAAGGAAAGATAACAAAGCTAAAAAGATTTATTATCTTTATTTGAAAGTTAAACTGCAAACTAAATTTGTCCCATGGTTAGCTCAGCCTATGCTCAGGAATGAACAAGGGAAGCTTGGAAGTTTGAAGTGAGATGGAGTCAAGTGAGGTCAGATTTTTCTCACTGTCACAAGTTTTGCAAATATGGTTTCAATCTTGTGTTCTATGTCCAAGAGTCAAACAGGAAAATATACAAGAATATGTAGTTAGTGATTTTGTTTTTTAGTCAATAGCCTGGGTTTTTCTTACCACAATTTTCCTCTCCATATGTGTTACAATGATGCAAATTCAAAATGCAAGTGTTCACTTTTTCTTATGGGAGGAGAAGATCAAGAAAAGGAAGAAGTAAAATCTTGATATATTTTTGGTGGTTAAATCATAGCAGAATACACTTTGCTTTTGCTTGACTTGGAACACAATGGCCGCTAATCACCATTTGACACCATGAAGAGTTGGGAAAACAGTGAAGAGTTGGGAAGTAAACGTGTATTTGGCACCTTAAAAATATCCCTGAACTTTAAAAATTTCCCATTTAATCAACTTTCATTTCTTTCTACATGTTCTTACCTTGCAATATGGTCAAAACAATTTAGGCTTTTAAAATGTAGAGTTGGGATTGCAAAATGTAAAGTCTGACCTTTTTTTCCCACATGAAATTGGTAGGGTTGCTGGAAACAAAAATGCTAGTATCCTGAAATGTAAACTTCAGAAATAGAAACTTCCTCACTTTTTTTTGTTTTAACAACACAGGCATTTGTTGTTTGTTGTTCATTTCTTGTGTCTATATGGTTAAGAATTTTATAGGATTTGGATCAAATATGAAAATAACAAAGTTTTATCAAATTTAAATGTTACAATAAAAAATACTTAATTTTATAAAGATAAAATTAAGCAGAAAAAACTGACCTATAAGGTAGATATGTACACTTTTAATCTTTCTTAGATTAATGTTTATATTAATATTTATATGACTTTTCATATTTATCATTTAGTATTATGTCAACTTGATTGCAATAACATCAAAATATTGTGACTAATATTTATGGAGATGATAAAAGGTCTTTAAAGAATATTATTCTTAATAGATGACAGAAAAGATTTTTAAGTATTTTATATGTAATCCTAACAGCATTAATATAAATTAGATATAATTATTTTTCCATTGTATTATGAGGTTATTGAAACTTAGTAAAGTTAAATAACTTGTCCAAAGTCACATGAAATCGATGCTATGTAGCTGAGATCTGAAATATACTTATGTACCTAATAATTATAACATTTCATGTTATATTATATTCTATTATGCTGGTTATGCTATGCTGCACATTTTATTATTTTATAATGAAACTATATTAATATAACTTCTAGAATACAAAAAACTGACATATGCATGTTCAAATCCTTAATTATACTGTATGAATTTGAACAATTTAAGTAATTTATGGTTTTGTAGAGAAATTTTTCATACCTTTTTGCTTTTAGTTGCCTTCTTTACTTCCTCTCTAGAATACATTCTGAATACAGAAGGAATTGGCAAAGATAACAGTGTGTATAACACATGAATAAGTGTTTATACAAAATATGTTTTTTTATATTTAGAGAATTCTTGTAAATTCTGGACCTGGGGTGGGTAAAGCAGTGTGTAATCATTGTAAGAAATTCAAGTGTAGGTGGTCTGGGCTTGAACACTGCATGTTAGCAGAATTTGAGATGTGGTCCTAACCATAGGTGGCAGGAATTTGGCACAAAGATCAACTGCGGGATGTAGCAACTTTTACACTGCTACATTCTCACAATAGGGGTTGGAAAAAATGTGCCCAATTCGGTGTTCCTGCAACGGTAATAATTGCTGGAGGGTTCTATTCAGCCATCATGCTCTGCCCTCTCAGCATTAAGTTGCTCTTTTAAAAAATAGTTTCTATAGTAAGTTAAAACTTCAGTTTTTCCCAGTGTAGGTTTATAATCCACATTAATATTGATGTAGGAATTTTTGAGCCAAAAATAACTTGAAGATTGGTTATAGGCAGGTAATATTTCTGAGGTTCTTAGAGGCATAAACATATCAAGCACTGTGGAATATTTCTTTACATGTAGATTTATGGAAAAGGGAGCATATGGATGGAACACCAAGAGCATGACTTATTACAGACACACAGTCTTCCTAAGTTTGCTGTTGCAGCAACTCTCCAGCAATGGCTTCTTCATTTAGATTTAATTCAGTTTATAATTTTGAATCTTTATTCAATCCACCCTACATATTGATTTTGAAATTGCCTTGTGTAGTGTATATATATATATTTTTTTTCTTACCCTCTCAAGGTAACTTTAAAAAAATTTTCTCAATGGCTTCATTTAAATTTTCTTTCCCCTATCCTTCTATTATTAAACATTTTCCCTGCTTTAGGCAGCTAATAGTCAACAGACTAATGGCTAAAGATCTGTCCTCTATAGCAGTGAATATATAATACAATCCTAAATTTGGAGCAAATGCTTTGCCTGTGTTATTAAAGTTTGAGGATACACTGATGATAGTTCTTAACTTGACTGTACAGCAAGGTCTTGCAATTTCACAATGCCTTCTGATATAGCAATTTTACAATGCAATCTTTCTTTACTGGAAGAAAGCCTAAAAAAAGAATAACTCGTTTAGAAGACCAAGTAAAATGGAGTAGAAAGTGTGAGAGATTTACAAAGGTTAAATTTCAAAAGTTACAAATCTTTTAGAGAGATTTTTTGAAGATAAAACTTTAAGGTTTCAGCATTCTAATTAAAAACTCTAACTTTTGAAATCTTGTTGTTCTGCCCTCTAATCTTTACAGATTCCCATTTAAGCATACCGGTTAATTCATTTTACATGTAAAAAGTTTCTCCATAATGGCCATTGTTTTATGTCAACTTAGTTTCTGGTCATTAACTGAGGAACGTTCAGGGTTGGGAATGAGATTTTATATAGAAATTAGATTATCTTTAAGAAGGAGGTTGAGATTTGGGCAAAGACAAGCCCATGAAAAACTAGAAAGCAGGGCACTTCATTTGATGATTGTGTGTGCTTAAGAATGTTGTTGTGGTTTTTCCAAACAAGCACATGCAAGGAAGGGGTCATTATGATCAACAACCTGCTGGCTTTTGCAGTTCTTTTGCAAATATATAGAACAGAAAATGCCCTCATGAAGGTTTTGTAAGGGACCTAGGATAAAGTTTGACTAATACCTTTTCATGACTGGTCAATGGTCTAATGGACTTCCAAGTATAAGTACTCAAGGTCAGCTTGGATTGGATTGGAGACTTATTAGGATATTGTCTGTAAAAGACTCCTTGGTGTGTGTTCAATAAGAACAGCAAGGATAAAACCAAAGCTGTATAACTTGGTGCATATAGAGAAACAACAGCGAAAACACAGCAAATAGCAGAAGATAAGCATTTTAGTAGAAAACAACCTTCCAGTGGTAAACCTCCAAACCAAAGGCTTAGTGAATCTGTATGAAAAATCTAGGTCTATTTTGTCAACAGATGCACTGTTCAACGAAAATTACTTTATATACATATCCATGCTTGAAATTTTTGTATAAAAATATAGGTTTAATTATATGAAAACCTATTTAATTACAAAGTATAAACTAATGAAATAAAATTTGCATCAAAAGATCAATAAAACTAATCAGGGCTTGGATCTTCATTGAGACTGTCTCACATAGTGGATCTAAATTTAAAAAGGTGTTTTGGCATAAGTCTTTCAATGAACACAACTGTTGGCCTGAGAGCCTCTTGGAATTCTGCTGAGTGTATTCCAAACAATCCTGGTGGAAGCCCCAGAAGTCCTCATGAGACCACTTTTCAATATGTGAAGTTAAAACTATTATAAATTTATTTCTTGTGATTATCAGTTATCATCTGCCTGAACCATGCAGGCTGATAATCTTACAACAGTCTTATAAAGGGTTTGGGGAGTGTGGAAACAGGGATTAGTGACTGACAGGTGGTCAGAAGGAAAATGCATGTTGACATCTGCAGAAGCCTATTTACTCAGGTGAGATGTTGTTTGGTTGGCACTCAGAAGTGTGTTTATGGGATAAGTCTACTCTTAATTTCTTACTTTTATAAACAAAATTTTGACACTGATGGGTTTCTTACGAACTAAGGATTAACAGTTTCTGGTTCCTTCCTGCCATCAATACAGAACAATAAATATTTTTTCATGTGGAAACTTCCCCCCAAAAAGGCATAGTAGATGTCGTAACTATTGAATGAAATTACTGCCTCAGCATTCATTTTTAGGCCTGACATAAATTGTTTGAAACCCAGGTATATCATGTCACCTTGGGCCTAATGAAAAATTCCCTCCCCTATCTGATTGTTTACAACATAACAATCTTGTAAACATCTTGTTTCTCATCTTACTGACCCACAACATGACACACCCACAGTTGCCAAACATGATAAAACACCAGAATCGTGTAAAAAAGTTCTCACTGCACATGCAAATTTTCTTTAAACTAGACAATCCATAATTCCAGTGGAAAAGTCTAAGGGACAACACCCAGGAACTTTAAGGAAGGAATAGTTACACAAGTCCTCCCTCTCTCTTGCCTCCCACTCACTGGTTAACGTGTGGACACCTCCAGACTTCTCGCCAGCCTCCTGTTGGCACCCCTAACCTCTCTAGGACCTATAAGTAATACATTTCTTCTGTTCCATCCACTTTGGTTTTATTGCCTCATGTGTCTCACTTGACATGCACAAACTTGAACCTTACCTTCTTTCCAGGGCAGATCTCTATCTTAGAAAGTGGCTGTCTTGGTAGAAATAAACTGGTCAAGAGTCAAACAAGAGCCCCAAAAGCATCTGCTAGTATAAATAAGATGCCTGTCAAAGGAGCACTTGAACATGTGTTAGATTCTTTGGCATTAGGTAACCTTCCAGGATTAAGAAGTATCCCTTGAAAGGCACACTTTAAATATCCATGACTAAGTCCCTTGAACTTTATGGTCAGGACATTACAAGAGCTAATGGGACTCTTAAGATGAAGACCTCAAGATCAAATTAGAAAGAAACCATACCAATAAAAATTGGAATACTAAGCCAGAGTAAAATACTAATAGAAGGCCCAAAGTTCCAAATTAATGAGCTTTGATAATACTAACAAATATATACGTTTCGTTTTATTTATAGGCATCTGTTTAGAGAAATTTTCCAGTTAATTAAATTTTAAATAAATAATATAAATTTCATATTTTAGTATTTTAATTACTGAATGTCAATATGGATTTATTTTACTACTAATAATTTTTGTGAAATGATTTCTTCTTTCATCTTGAAATAATGACTTTATTATGTTCATTAAAGAAAAGTACAATAATTATTTAAAATAAACAGTACTACAAAGAAGGGAAAAAAATACAAGGGTCCATAAATCCCAAATAATCATTGTTAATGTTAAAACCATACCCTATGCTAATCCATAAATCCCACAAATATTACTTTGTTTTGTACTTAATTGCATTCAGTGTTTACCATCTATCCCTTTAACATTATACTTGTTCTAGAGTTATATTTTGGGCTACAATTTTAGGCTTATTTTATTGTGTTCACACATTTAAAGTTGTTTACTTGTTGCTTCTAAACTTGATCACCATATTCTCTGAGTATCATATCCTCTGGCTTCATTTATCCTGCAGGATATAATATACTTTAAAAATATTTATTCTGCCTCTTAATGTTTCTCAGGAGAAGTGTGAAGCCATCTTGAATTTTATTCTTTCGTATCTCATTTTCTTCTGCAAGAATGACTGAAGAGATGTTCATTTTCCTCAAAGTTCAATAAATGAACCAGAAACCTATGTGGCCTACCCTGCAGATCTCCTGAGTCTACTTCGTTTTAATACTCTCGGGATGTCTTACTACATTGTACAGGCTAGAAAGCTAAAGACTGTTTTTTTCAAAGTTCTTTTTTCATCTCTACAGATGCATCTGTATAGGAGCTTTGGGAAAGGTACATAACATCAAGAATTGTCATACGGGCTATTTTTGCTTTGTTTAAAGGCTTTGTAATAACCTCGCCTGAGGTAGTTACCCTTCTCTCTGATATCAAATCTCTTAGTTGACCCATCCGTCCTAAATTTTATTATCTATTATTTTATTACTCTACAAATTTCTGTGAACTATGTCTCATATGATATGGTAGGTCCATATCTAGGATCTTGCTTCAGGAAATTATGAAAACATAGAACTGGGAGGCAAATAATTCCTTTAAGCAAATGACAGAATTTACGCATGTTATTTCTGATCATATTCAGTTGTTAAGAACTTGGTCACATATCATTTGCTTTTTAAATCCTCTGTGTAGAAAAAAAGGTAAGCCAAGATACCATGTTGTAATATGCATCACCAAAATAACAGTGGCTTAAAATGAGAACCCCTAGCAATATAGGTCTTGTTGCTCCTATAGATCTGTCATGATTTAACATAGGGACAATTTGCTCACTATAGACATTATTGACATTTGCTCATTATAGACACTCATGAATCCACACTAGTAGAGCATTCATGTTATCCAATATTGCCTCTTGCAATAATGCAAGTTATGGAGATTACCGTATGTGAAACAGCAGAGGTCATTTCTGTTCACATATACTTATAATATTTTGATTTATCTTTAGTCTCCCAAACTGCTGTGGAAAGTGATGAGGAGGTTGAGGAGGTAGAATGTTTCTTTTTTTGATCAACACCTTTTCAAGGTTTATCAAATGAAATTTTGCTAGTTATTATTTGACTCCTGCTACAATCTGTGTGTGCATGCGTGAGCACATGTGTGTGTGCATGTATGTGCACTTGTGTTTGTTTTACAATTTTTTAGGGAGTGGTTGTGTAAGGTATTAGGATAAAAGACTCTGTAATACAGGTTCACCCTACAATTTTTACCCAGAAATATTTTTTCTTCAAAATGTATTCCATAGTATAGACTCCATTTTAATCAACAAATCAAGTGTTGTTATGGGCTTTCCAAGTTTTTACTACTCTAATAACACTATGAAAATACCCTTACATCAATTTCCAATTATTTTTTAAAATTTCCAATTATTTAAAAATCATATTAATATTTCCAAATCTAATTACAATTTTTTTCAGGTTATTTGAAAATGACCATGTTTTAGACCGATTATAAAGATACAACAAAACCAATATGAATGCAAATATAAATTTTCACTTATCATTATGACTGGCTACTTCATTCTTTTTAGCTTTTAATTACTTTCTTAAAACTTGGTTAACCAATATAAGGAACTTACATTTCTTTGCTACTAAATTTAACTATTTTAATGTCTACTGTACTTTTTTCTTCATATTGGTGACTTGCCTCTTCATGTCCTTTGCTAATAAAAAATTATCTTATTGATTAAACTATTATTTATAACCCATAATAGAAGCAGTGGTGATCAAGTAGACTGAAAATATTTTATCAATATGTTCTTTATATTTTAATTTTTAAAATCATCTTTAAATATAAATTTCATATTTGGTAGAAAATCTTGTAAGACTTTAGTTTTGGGGATTTGTCTTCATTTTCACACTTTTGTGTTCATATTTGAATAAATACCATTCATCATCCTAAATTACACCAATATTACAAAATGCTTTCTTCTAATTATTTTTTCCAAGATATTAATTTTTATTTAAGCCAGTATCTTTTATAAAAAATTTATTTTATTTTATTTTATTTTTAAGTTCCATGGTGCACATGTAGGACGTGCATGTTTGTTACATAGGTAAATGTGTGCCATGGGGGTTTGCTGCACCTAACAACCCATCTTCTAGGTATTAAGCCCAACACGCATTCGCACTTTTCCCTAATGTTCTCCTACCCAACACTCTCTCCAACTGTTCTCAGTGCATGTTGTTCCCCTTTAAACTTAGTTAATACTTGAAATGTATATTATTTACATCTTTACCTAACATCATATACAATTCTCTTCTTGACATGAAATTCAGTACCACTCATTCAATAATGCTTACTTTATCTTTTGATCCTGATGCTATAGTTATCATATTTAAAAATTCTTTTAAATCTTTATTAACTTGTTAATATTTGTTTGTTTCTTTTTTTTTTTTTTTGCTTTTTTGTTTGTTTGTTTTTTGAGACTGAGGCTTGCTCTGTCTCCAGGCGGAAGTGCAGTGGTGCGATCTCAGCTCAATGCAACCTCTACCTCCCAGGTTCAAGTGATTCCCCTGCCTCAGCCTCCAGTAACTGGGACTTCAGGTGTGCACCACCATGCCTGCTAATTTTTTGTATTTTGGTAGAGACGGGGTTTCACCACGTTGGCCAGGCTGGTCTCGAACTCCTGATCTCGTGATCCACCCACCTCAGCCTTCCAAAGTACTGGGATTATAGGTGTGAGTCACTACGCCCGACCAATATTTATCATTCAGTCATAAAGCTATATTATTGATGTAATTCTTAATAATTTCAATGTCAACTACTTTTATTTTATGCTGCTTCTTAGGTTCATAATAGAGCATACTTTTTTTAGCTGGTTTTAGCAACTGTATTATCTATATGACTATAATTTTTATAGAATTACATGAAAAATATAGGTATTTTTATTGAGAATACACCAGTTATTTAATTTGAAAATAATTATATTTGAATGATATTGAATTTGTTCATCCAAAATTTTTATTGTGCTTCAGTAAAGATCTGTAGTCTTTTAAAAAACATACTGTATCTGAGTTTTCAGTTTTTCACATTATATTGATCTTTGCTAATGTTAATGGTTCTTTTTAAAAAAAATGCTGACTATAAATTATTGATTTTTGCCTATTGATTTGTATCCAGAAATCTTACTAAGTGCTACATTATTTTTATAGATTAATAGGTGATTTATTTGTGTTTTCAGGTAAAAAATAATTTCATCTGAAAATAATAAATATTTTGTTTCTTCCTCTTAGATATTTATTATATCATTTTATTACTTTTGGCAAAAATATGCAAAATAATACAAATTTAAATAAGTTGAGACACATTTTTTTCCTGACTTAAATGGTACAATGTACTTAGTGTTACGCTCTTAAGTGGGATTTTGACTGTATGTTTTATATAAATATTATTATAAAGTTAGGGAATTAACTTTCTTTCTATAGTGTTTTTTTTTCCAAAATACTAATGGATATTAAAAAATTGTAATGCCCTCTTCAGCATTTATAAGCATGAGACTAAGTTTGTTTTTCTTTGTCCTGTTAATGGTGTTAATTAAATTAATAGATTTCTTATGTTGAATGATCCTTACATCTCTGAAAAAATCCTAACTTACTCATTTTTATCATCTATTATTTTAAAAAATACTTTGACAGGTTTCATTTTGAAATATTCAGTTTAATATCTTTCACACATATGCACAAATAAAATTAGTCTTTAATTAGCTTTTGAAAGCTCTCTTTGAAGGCTTTGGTGATTATTTCAAATGGGTAAATGATTGGAAGTATTTCATCCCTTATTAATTTTGAAATTGTTCCAAGAGCAAGACAATCATGGGTCATTTGATATATTGATATATCTTATCTATAAAACCATCTAGGCATAATGCAATTATTATAGGTAGCTCTTGAACAATTTTTCCCAAAATATTTCTAAGAGTTTCTTAGATTGGCTCTTTTGTTTGTTCATCTTTCTATCATTCTCCCAATAATAGAGACAGTTTTTGCCTTATTAAATCTCCCCACTTTCTGTTGGCTTATCTTTCTTACCTAAGAATTTAAAACTTTAACACTGAAGGGCAGTTGATATACATTTATAACTCAAGTTCAATGAGCCAGTAACCTAGTATATGGCCAGGGAAGCCAGTGGATCATGGCCAGTTTATAGAAGTGAACATTTGGTTTGTTCTCAATATCAAGACAAGAAAGGTGACACAGTGAATCCAGGTTGGCCTGACAACTACAGTTGATCCTAGAAAGGTTCTGTCCTGCACTGTTATCATGCCTTCCTAAGATCTGCAATCTTGTGTAGAGAAGGTCTTCTAGGATATCTGCAGGAAGAATGCTTATTCAAATGAATAGTCAGAGTCAGGAATAATGACCTCCTAACTTTTCCTTATCTTATGTTTATCTCAGCTTCTCTCCTGCAGAATGATGTGTTTCTGACAGGACCTGTTTCCCTGACATTGTGCAGTCTCACTAAATAGAATTTCTAAGTCAGGAAATGAAAATGTCTTTTTATCTAATGTCACCTATTTTAAATTCAGAAAAAAAAATGATTCAAGCATCTGAAAGGTGTATGGTATATGACTTTAATTTCCATTGCTGGTACAGCTGTTTGCTATTTTTATAGTGGTATGGTCATTTCAATTGCTAGTTTGAATTAGTGAATTCAAATGCTTATGGACAAATTTATTGCAGTGACTCCTGGGAAGCCTAGTATAAAAGAGATGTTAAAGACTCTAGTAGGTTCAGGTTCAAAACAGAGTTACAGTTTTAAAAAGTCTGTGAACTCATACATAAAGTGACAAAAAAGGAAGGATTTAGGTCTGCTTTAAAAAGTTAAAATGTTAAAGGAAATATTCATGTACCGGAAACTTTTTTTTCTGTAAAAAATAGTGGTAGAAAAACCACAGGAAGAAAGGAATAAAAAGGCAGATTCAGCTTTTATTAAAAAATATTTCAGATATTCGTAACTAATAATCAAGTTGGCTTCATTGTTAATGTAGTAATTTCTCCTTTACTAAAACATTTCTAGTAGAAATTGATGAACACCTGCCACAGGTAACATTCCTGCATGTGGAAATATTCCCAATGTCTCTTCACTAACTTTTTGTTCAGGTTTCAAATTTCAAGTTCTACAATATTACAGACAAAAATGTTTTCTTTGTTATTACTACTGAGACTCACAATTTATTCTTTGCCTTTCCTCTTACTGTTTTATTTGCACAGAGACAGGTTAAAACTGTACATTTTATTTTGTCTCTACAATTGTATGATTTTATGTCACGTCTCATCATTTTAAAGATTATTTTTTTCTTATGTTTTGTACCCAAAAGTCTCAAACTTGGTTTCTGGTAGATAGGAAACTACAGTATGTGGTGAATAAGATGTGCCCCTTTTAGCAGACTGAGAAAGCTGATCTATGTAAAATTAAAAGCTGAATAGTGACCTTTAGTCTTCTATGAAGTTTTGGACTACTGCTTATTCAAATTAGAGGCATTTTGGTCCATTTGTTATTCATCCACCCTATATTAAACAGGCATATCCCATGTGGCAGGATTGTCTTTGCTGAGGATACAGCAGTGGTCACATTCCGTGTCTGCTCTCACGCTCTCCTTCTGCACCTGGTTTCACTTTTCTTAAAAGATAAGAATTAATAATAGTAACATAATCTTAGTGTCCTTGATATTTCTGACAAATATGCGAAGAGTGCTGATGTATTAGGTTTTCTCCTCGCTTCGGCTACTTGAAAGTATTGCCCCCCTCCGCCCCATCTTCAAGACACATAATTTACCTGATCCTATCACTGACCACCATTACCTCACCCTATCTTTCCTTTCCCCTGCTTTGTACTCAATAAAAGTCAGAGTGTCGAGGCACTCGGGGCCACTGCAGGTCTCTGCGCTTTGGTTGACAGTGGACCCCCGAGCCCAAACTCTCCTTTCTTTATCTCTGTGTCTGTGTCTTTTATTTCTATAGTTTCTCATCTCTGCACCAGCAGGGAGGGGCTCACAGAACCCTATAGGGCTGGACCCTATACTCTGATAAGGACTTTACACTTTATTAAGAGAGGAAACTTTTTGAAATCTGCAGTGAGGATGCAACACCCAGCCTTGTTAGATTGACTTTAGCTTCATGTTACATGATTTAGAACCCATTACATGAGGGAAGTGCTAACTCAGGAAAACATGTTAGGATGAGAACACAATAATCCATGTCAGAGATGATGATGATTTGCACTCAGGTGCTAACAGTGGAGAAAGAGAAGAAAAGAAAGGGAATGAAACAGACATCTACAGGAGTGGAAGAAAGAATTTTCTAAGAAATGTATTACTGTGCAAAGCAGTTGTACCACACACTTGTGGTCTGTCTTTGAGGACAGAGTGAAAACAGGCAAGTTGTATTCTTCCCCTTGTCCATCATTATATAAGCAGAATTTTGGATTCTTGAACCTAGGTGAGGTGTTTTTTTTTTTTTTTCCAGGGAGATCAGTGATGAGGGCTAAGAGATAAAAGGGATTGATGAACTGTTCAAGGAATCAGGGAAAGTGAGAATCTATGTCACATTCAATATAACTGTATATCTATTGTTCGTTGGAGCCAAGTATTAGAAATTAATAAAATAACATATGTTGGCATTTCACTATGAAAAATAAATTATGAAATACAACTTAAAGTTTGTTACATAACATTCTCTAGAAAACATACATCAAATGAAATCAAAAAACACATTGTATACTTTTGTTTTTAAAATCGATTCAAAGAACAGTAGTTATTTTAATGATAATATGAATCAGGTTTTATATATGATTAAAACTTCATGAGGCATTTGAAGATATAAGAATTAGTGTAGAAGTGCTTCTTCTAAAGGAATCTCTCATTTAACCGTCATGATTGGTAACCACATTGGCTAAAGTCTCTTGTATTCCCTGTACTTTTCCTTATAACACATCAAACTTGGCAAATATTTATTTAATTCATAATTTGTTGCATGTCCATTTTTCCTTACATGAAGGTAATAATCATGGGTTTCTTAAATTATCTTTGCTTCACCAGTACTTAGAATATTTTCTGCTACTTAGTATTAATGTAATCATTGTTTGTTGAATAGATGAACATATTAATTAATAAAAAATTATAAACCATTTTGGATATAGAATAATGAGATCTTGGTTTTACATCTAGCTCACCTCAAAACAAATGCATGACCTTCGAAGTTGATTTCACCATGAATATTTAGCCATGAATTCCTCTTGTTGTCAATGAAGACAACTAGATGATCATTAAATGCCACCCATATTAAGTTTGTGACAACACCTAAGTTTGGAAAAACCCATCTTTGGATTGGTAGAAACCTAGACTTTGCATGTATAGCTCAGAGGTAAGAACATTTGACTGCAGAAAACTGGGCATAGAGAATCTTTGAAAATTAAGTTCTAACCCAGTAAAAAAAAAAAGTAATAAATCTAATTAATTATCCTTTTTCAAAAACGTGGACACTCTGAACAGTTAATGGGTAACTGGGTAATCAGAGAAAAACCTTTTCTTATCCTTTAAGGCAGTCTACAGAAAAACCTGTAATTCTCAAAGGAATTCATCGAGGCTGGAGTGCAGTGGTACAAACTTGACTCAATGCAGCCTTGATCTCCTGGGTTCAAACAATTCCCTCACCTCAGTCTCCTGAGTAGCTGGGAGTACAGGTATGCACCAAAATGCCTGGATAATTTTATTAATTTTTATTTTTATTTTCTACAGAGACAGGGTCTGGCTATATGACCCAGCTTGGCATTCTTGCCTTAAGCAATCCTTCTGCTATAACCTCTCCAAGTGCTGGGCTTACAGGCATGAGCCACTACACCTGGTCTAAGGAATTCTTTATGGTCCATTTCTAGGAATTAGGCACACTTGAAATAGTGTTGATATAGGTGAAATATCATTATTTCTCTCTAATATTTATTTGCAGCATAATCTTGAGTTATAATTAGTTGAGGATAATCTGAAGTTTAACATCGTAACCAGTCAATGGGAACAAGATGGTTCTCGGGATTTTGTTCCTAAGCAAGTTTAAAGAAAAATATTTTAACACTTATGATAATGTAAATCTCAGTGTTTTACCTAATCATTATATATTAATAATTAAATTTTTTATATATAGACTATATTTGATATTACAATTCATATACACCCAGAGATAATGTGCTTTATTTCATCCACTATTTATCCCAGTCACTTGAGCTAGCACTGATGGCCAGTCACTGTAGTCAACCAACTCATGGGGATATTCTCATTCTGAATAAAGTTTGAAATTTAGCAATGCACCATTTGAATTCAAACTCTGTTTTATGACTTCAGATTTCATAGCAATAAATGTTTGATAGATTTCATTGTTGAAAGACAGAAACAATTTCCCTCTTGACTGCCATGAACAATGCTAGAAGGCTAATAAGCTCTAAGTACAAAACTGTAAATATTTCCATATACTTTACCATTACCTTGTTTTTTAACTAAAATTTTTAACTTTACAAAGTTTTTATTTCTCTTTTGATATTATTTTTTATTTTATTCTAAAATATCATGCATGTCTTGCAAAGCAAACAGTATTACACATGCTGCAAGCAACTTTGGAAACTTTAGTGAGAAGAAGCAAAGCAAGCTGTCAGACACTTCAGTAATTGAATTTCTTTGAGAACTGTCTTGGTTTGTCAGCACTGACTTTATTGTCAAAAGAAAATAAAATAACTTAGAAATTCATCTGAGATAACACCAGGGGTATTCTGATGATGCCAAGGCAAGAACATTAAATGCTTTCTCAGAAGCTGTTTGCACTAAGATACCCTCTTTCTAGTAGGCCTAAGTTCATTTTAGCCTTGCGTTTATATTATCTGATGTTGAGGTCTGAGATTAAATAATGACCTGTCAAATGGCAGTACATAAGCTTTTCTTCTGGTATTAGGATGCACACCATTATGGCTTAAAATGCCCAATATACCTTTTGTCAATTACTTCGTAAGTGCTATCCATCTTTTACTGCTTCCGCATTTGGATTGCTTGTAAAATGTTTAGTGGTTAATTATCCTGGAAGGAAGTCCAACTTATGAAAAACCAGGTAGAAGAAAAAAAAAGCCATAAAATTAATGACTTATTGTCTGGTTCTTATTTGATAGAGCAATGTTAATCAGATCCCTTTGGAAATTTGCCCTTGACTACCATTCAGCCCTCTCTATAATCAGCTTCAGAAATTTTCCACTCGGGGTTTTCCCCTTTGGCCCATGCTTTTCTCCAAAGGACTTGAATGTATTAAGAAGAGATTGACAGCTCTCCTAACAACTGCAGATTGTGCTAACACCAGAAGGAAATAAAGGTCTTGAAACTTCTCTGTACTGAGATCAAAAATATCAAACATGAACATTAATCCATAAATGAAACCAATGCTCATTATGCATGGACTGACCTTGCGTTCCCATTAATCAGTTAGAGGAAAAGCTTTAGAAAACATATAAAACTGCATACTTAGAGGTATAATAAAATAATTTTTATACTTTTGAAGCTATCAAATTGAAGAATGTCAATATAAAGTGCTATGTCGGTATAGAAATGACTCATTTATTGTTCAGCGTTACTTTTATATCTAATAAAGAATTTTAAAATTCCTTAAATTAGCAAAATATATTTTTACTTTATTTTAGAAGGTACTTTTTATGCTGTGTACATTGCCAAAATCAAGTTATATAATATTTGTTCACTTAAATATTGACATTAAAAAAATCTAGATATTTAGACAAAAATATAGACATATAGACCTTTAGACATTTTAAATATAGACATTTAGATAGTCATTAATGCCCTCTTTTATGTGAGAATGATTACATGAAGGCCATATAACTAAATCCAGTTTATATAAATGTTTTCCAGATTGTGGGTTTTGAAATACCTTTTATGGCCTGTTCATACCAGGTAACTGGAGTTGAGAAAGGCCTTTTCCTGCTCTGGCAGGGATTGTATAGCTCTTCTCAACATAATTTCAGCTACCTCAGTCTACTAAGGATATGCTTTATTTTATTTACAACCCAAAAATGTGAGGTTGTGCTCTAGGGCAGCAGTCCTCAAGCTTTTTGGCACCAGGACCGGTTTTGTAGAAGAGAATTTTTCCATGGACTGGGGGATGGAGGGGTAGGGATGGTTTCAGGTCAGTTCAAGCAAAATACATTTATTGTGCATTTTTTTCTATTATTGTAACATTGTAATATTTAATGAAATAATTGTACAAATCACCATAAAGTAGAATCAGTGGGAGGCCTGAGCTTGCTGTCCTGCAACTAGATAGTCCCATCTGGGGTGATGGGAGACGGTGACAGATCATCAGGCATTAGATTCTTATAAGGACCTTACAACCTAGATCCCTTGCATGCACAGTTCACAGTAGAGTTCCTGCTCCAATGAGAACCTAATGCTGCTGCTGATCCAACAGGAGGCTGACCTCAGGTGGTAACGAACAATGGGGCGTGGCTGTAAATACAGATGAAGCTTCACTCATTCACCAGCTGCTCACTCCTGCTATTCTGCCTGGTTCCTAACAGGCAATGAACTGGTACTAGTCCATGGCCCAGAGGTTGGGGACCCCTGTTCTAGGGGATTCACATAATGCAATACATGCTGCTTCTTAGGTTCATCAGAGGTCATACTTTCTCAGATTCTAAAAAAAATATTAATGTAGAAACTTCTTTTTGTTAAGTTGGTAGAATTTTATATTAATCTTTTTCTCCTACTCACAGTAAGAAAATATTATTTAACTGAAATAAACACAAGGGGTTTGTAAATTCATTTAATTGTTTTTTATCCTGCTGATAAATCTTCATACCTTAGACCATGTTCTGCTTTGTTCATGTCACCTAGCAAAATTTTGTATAGTGATAACATGTTGGATAATATATTACTATAATTTGGTCCATCATTGTGAAATAAGTTTCAAGTTTCATCAAATTCCAGGTAGTATGTTGCTCTCAGTATTCATCAAACTTTAAATTTGATGTTTTATACGACAACAGGATAAATTTCTGGCAAGATTTATACTCTTAATTTAAAGATAAGGCATGTTGATTAAGGTACTATTTTGTAACAGAAAAAATAATAGATGGCTGTTAAAGTTTATATATGCTTTATAGGTCTACAGTAAATTTTAAAAATTAAGTAGTTAAGTGTAGCACATTATAAATTTGGATTTCCAATTGAAATTTAAGGTGTACTTTGGCTGTTTTACACAGTAGCAAAAGCTGTAAAAGTCAAGGTAATTATTTTGAAAAACATCAATAATCTATGTATGTATAATAGCAATAATAAAATAATGCTATTATTTTATGATTATAATGACCAGAAATATTTTTGTTAGATATTTTTAATTAATTAAAAAATAAAACCTACCTGTGATGTAATTCATAGAGATGTTTCAGTGCATCCTCATATAAATTTACTTTCTACAGAATACAAAGAAATTCTACTTTCCACATCGTTTTGGATCCTTTATATTGTTCAAATTTTAAGAGAAAAACAAGCTTAAAAACTTATTATTTGACTCTTTGATGTTGGTCAAAGTAGAATTCATTGGAGAATTAAAACTGCAGCAGTGCAGTTTAGATATATTTCCAAGAATCAGGAAAGTTCTGGGTCTAAATGCTTAGCCTGTTTCATTGAATATTTTAGGATATTCCCCAGTAGAGAGCTCAGCCGAGTCTTCTGAAGTTTGTTGAGAATGCACTCCCCTACATGAGGGACCTTACTGCCAAACTAAAGAGCCTAAGCCTTCAGGTTGTTTCAAACTTTGGCTCTCTACCTGGTATCTATTCAGGTTCTTCAAAGAGACCTCATGCAGTGATCCCCCAGGCTGAGGATGTAGTTGCAGAGAACACCTGAGTTGTTTATAGTACCCTTAACTCAGAGAGGATTGCTCTCTCCTCTGTGTAAAGTTTAACCCTTGAATTTATGCCATTTGCCACTGAAGTCTTATCATTTTATCAATTTTAATATGTTTATTTAGCTAATATGCTTGATTATTTGATATCATTTATAAATATTGAAAAGGAAGTACTTAGCTCTTAGAATGACGGCGGGAAGCAGAATCACATGGCTTTTCCAATGGTGCATATATAGTTTCTTCTTCTTTCTTCATCCCAGGTACAT
Source organism: Cacajao melanocephalus (assembly GCA_963573385.1). Classification (NCBI taxonomy): domain Eukaryota; kingdom Metazoa; phylum Chordata; class Mammalia; order Primates; family Pitheciidae; genus Cacajao; species Cacajao melanocephalus. Next base: position 17,426 of record CAUYLG010068833.1, on the reverse strand, counting down.
TCTTTACAGTAAAATCAGCCTCGATGAAATATTAGCAATCTGGTAAATAATATGGTATAGTATGACTAAAAATCTTCCTCTGAAAATCAACAAGGGGTCAAGGAGGCAAAGGGGCGGAAGTAAAGAGACATTTTAAACACTTCAAGAGAAGGGACATTTTAAACACTTTATTTATATGAGCACACAACTTTCTGTAAGAATGTTATGTGTGCAACATTAGTAGTCTCTTAAAAAGACAGTAAAAATGAAGCTTAGAAGTTGTCTATGGTCATATTGCCAGCAAATGATACTGCCAGCAAATGATACAGCCAGAATTAAAGTCCAAGTTTCATCTGATGTCAACAGTCCCACTTTTAGCCACTGGAGCACTGTTATCCTTCTTATTCACGAGCAATGGAGTCTCATTATGAAAACGTGACTTCTGATTTTGCCATGAGTAGTCCATAGCAATACAAAATATAGCAGTGGGAAAGAAGTCCCATCAAGGGAGGAAAATTTCATTGTAAACTATGGCATTTAACCTTTATAAATAACCAAGTAGTTCTGAATCTGCCAATTCCTTCCTGGGAGGTAAACACCAGAATGTCTGAAATCAGTATCCTGGATGCCTTGAGTGCCAGCATGCTGCAATAGACTTGTTTTCAAAATGGGTAATTCAGTGGGTTAGTGGAAAGAGATTAGCTGTGAGAACCAACTTGCAATGGGTTTTAATTTCGTACAAGCTCTTATTGGCTGTGCCAAGATGCCAAGATGGGGAAGTCCATTTATCTGAAGGAATTTAGACCTTTTTAAGATGAAAATAATATTTATATTTTGCACTTACAAAGAATACAAATACATAAAGCACAGAATGAGTATTCAAGGATTTTTTGTTGTTTGGTTTTATCATCACTTGGCTTTGAATTAAATAAATCTGTGGGAGGGAGATCTTCCTTATTCCATTCACATGGAATTTACAAGGATATTGACAAGAACTTGAATTATTTCTGAGAGATTGTTTATGAATATACATGGATATGCGTGTATATATGTTTAAGTGAATATATATACACATACATATTTAGGAATATATACAGGAACATATATGACATTTTATGACATGATAATTATATATAAAATATAAGTATATATACTATATACATAGTATATATTTATATATTATGTGTAGAGAGCCAGACTAGCCCACCCCCTGTGGGGGGATCAGCAGCAAGGCTGCTGTGAACTTTGGGTGAACTCCAAGAGAAGCGAATAAGGGAATGTGTATATCTCCGAGAAGAGCAGTAGGACCTAGCGACAGATAACCAGCTTTCACTGACCTAGCTGCAAGATAGCTGCTGGCTGAGGTATGTTAACTGAAGTACGAGAATTATAAGCACAGGCTGTTCTGGGTAACTGCACCATCCCTCTGCTATATGCTTTGTGAACATATAAAATAAAGTACTTTGAGGCAGGATAGGGCCTGAGAAACTGATATTTGACTTTCTCGGACCACCTGGACCTGCTTTTCTCTCTGTCCTTCTTTGTGTTTTTCTTCATCCCCCACCGTTCCCTCTTAGGTCTTTGAATGCTTGTGCAGCGCGGGACACAGCTTATGCCAGAATTATGTAATATATATTATATACGTTTTAAAACAGTTGAAAGAGATCTGTAGACCTTCTCACATGTATTAAAAATAATATATAATCTGTTTCTCCTGATTATATTTTGTTTCAGCTACTTTCAAAGACATCTTTAGATCATAAAAAAGTAAATCATCAATTTTCCCTGTCCTACTCGCCCCTAAACATAAACAAGAGACTCTGATAGCCAAACTGCAACCACTCCAGTGATATTGGCAAATACATAGATATTCAGACTTCAATATTTTCCTGTTTGGTTTAATGCAATTTTTATGTAAAAATTTTCCAGGGCCTGGAATGTATACAATTTTATGTACTGTCTTGAAGTTAAAAAGCACATGATTACAAGAAAAAAATTAAGGGCTTTGGATAAAGCATGTGCCCTTAGATGTTATATATTATCAGCTTCATTCAAAAGCTACCTCAGCCTCTAGAGTCTACCATATGAAAAATTATAGTCCAAATATGGAATCTGTCCAGTCCCCACTTTTGTTAACTGATAAATACTACCTACAATGGCTTTTGTCCCAAATTTGGTCTCTATTATCTAACTCCAATGTCATTCTGCCTATCATGTTGTTATACTATTCATTTCTTTCATTCAACCTTGAGTCTCTCCCTCCGCAAGTGATTATCCATGGAAATTTCCTAATCTCTCTCACCAAAATAATAATCAAACTAGCTATGCTTCATTATGCTGGACCAGCCCCATGCAATAGTTTAGTGGTGCTCTATCCACTTAGCAATTGACTGTGATTTTCAAAAAAGGTGTCTTATACAGAGCAAGCATTTGTGCATTGTAATACTACATTACTGTATTAACTAATTATAATAATACATTAGTATATTAATTAACAACATCAAGAAGCTTTTAGAAACAAGAAAGAAGCATGTATTCACAGGAGGGAACATAGGAAAGTTGAGGTAACAAGTGTTTCTATAGATTGTATATTGTTGGCATTTAAATTATGAGCAGGTAGTCAGGGTTTCAGACCAGGATATTATCTGAGTCATTACGTGCCTTGTGTACCAGGCTAAAGGCCTTAGACCTTTGCCTGATGACTGGAGAAGATTTATCAAAGGGTTTGCCTTGGTGAGTACCAGTAAATAATCTATGTCTTCAAAAGATCTCTGGTGGCAAGAAGCAGCATAGACTGAAAGAAAGTGAAATGAAGAAACTGGATGATCAGTTTAGCATCACTATAATTGAAGCTCCAATGAGGATTATATGGGTGATGAAAGTGAGAAGAAAAATCATAAACATGCTCTCAAAAGATAAATTCAATGGAACTTGGATAGCTATTAGAAGTAGAGAATGACAGAGTGAAGGAAATTTAGGAACCAAGTTATATTTACTATGTTTCTGTCTTGAGGATCTAATTGGATGACAGTTCCAACAGATAACATGGAATTTGGAGAAAATGCAGTTGTGTAGGTAGATGAAAAATTTAATGGTATTCATAATGATATTCTTGAATGATTGAGATATTTGTCTGCAATATATGATCTCAGCTGAACACATTTGAAAGTGATCTAATAGGATTCAGAAAATTCTGGCTCTCTGACCTGTAGTACTCCATGTGTGAAGATTTAATTCTACTTCTCAATCTCTGTTGTAAAATGTGTGAACTACTACCTCAGGAATCCAGAACCCCTGCATTCCTGGCTCATGTTTAAGAGTTTAAAGTTGAAGTTATTTTTCTTCATGCAAAGGAGAATACTGATATTTGAGAAAGATAACTCAAGCACAAAGACTGGACTCTCTATCACCTCTCAAATGATTGCAAATTCTACTATAATATCAAGTTGGATTATCAAAATGCTTACTTGACTGGCTCAAACCTCTGCAGAAATTTTCACAGAAATGCCTTCATTGCATTATATTTAATGTTATGTCCTTGGCTTTTATGAGGTATAGATTCAATAAGTGGACATATGAAGAATGCTTCTAGCATTGCTGATAAGTTGCTATTGAAGATACTGTCCATTATTCTGTTCATTGTCGCTCATCTTAGAACACAGGGAACATATTACTCCTAGAATTTATCATTGGAAACTTTAATTCCTTTGGAAGACAGTAGGTTTGATACTTTGGTCAGAATATAGAAGGTGTAGAATTCAATTGGTTTTTGCCTGAATTCTCAGTTAGACTATGAGCAAAAGCAATAATCATATTTAGTCTAAAACTTAGCAAAAGCTCCAAAACTATACATGCTTGTTTCACACAGTTTCCATTATTCTAGATTTTGAAATCATTTTAACTACCTATTTTCTTTATGAAATGTTTTAAAGTGTTTTGAAAGTACTTGGGTCATAAATCATGTATAAATAAATTATTAAAAATTCCATAGTGGTGTATTTGCTTAGAAGTAATCATACCAATATTTTATTTCAATATTTTCTACCTCAAACTTCAAGACAATTTGTGAAAAGTATATTGAAATACTTTTATTCAGAATTCTGATGTTGAAGGATTTTTTATTTCATTTGTTTCTTGATTACAAGAGATATCATTCCATTAGATTTCTACTTTGCTTTCATTTGTTTTCCTATACTAAAAAAAGAACATCTTTTCTGAAAAGTTCTGAATGATGGTATAGATTTTTAAACTACCTAAATAAAACTATATACAAGACTAGCGTATAATTTTTTCATTAAATTTCTACACACATATCTTTGCTTTCATTTTTAACCTGTATCTTTTAAAGCCTGCGAGATATTAAATGCCTTCTCTCTTCTTTGCCATATCATGAAAATCACTTCATTTTGCCTATGAAACTTAGTGGAAGTTAAGATTTGTTGTAGCGTCTCAATATATACAACTCTCCTCAAGACTTCAGAAAGCTTAGGCCTGGGCCTAATTTAAAGAAAAGTGCCAAGCAAGAACATGCAGGAGACGAAGTTTGCCCTGTGGCTATAGCACCGGTAATCAAAGAGAAAATAATTACGTAGAGGAGCTTCATTTATGAAGACAGAGGGCAAATGATGATAAGTTTTAGGAAGAAATATAAAGGATATTAGAATGTTTACTAGGTCTAGTAGAGCTACTATAACAAAATACTATAGACTGGCTGGCTTACATAAAAGAAATTAATTTTCTCTCAGTTCTGGAGGCTACAAGTCAACGACTGAGTTGCTCACCAGTATGGTTTCTGGCCAGGACTCTTCTTGGCTTGTAGATGGCCACCTTCTTATTGTGCTCTTAAATGTAGGTAGTGGTGGGGTGGTGGGGAAGAGAGACATATCTACTACCCCTGTCTTCTTTTTATAAGGCCACTAGTCCTATTGCATTAGGGCATCACACTTATGACCTGATTTATCCTTGATGACTTCCCTAAAGATCCTATATCTGCATACAGTAACATTGGGGGTGAGGACTTCAAGATATGAATTTTAGGGAGACATAAATGAGTCCATAACAAATGGTAAGAGGAGAGAAAAGAGTGAACATAACCTGATTCCGTTGTTTTGAGTTTCATACCACCTTTGTGTTGTCAGGCTCAGACGTTTGCTTCCTAGCACAGAAGACTACAGGGAGCCAATGAATCCAATGTGGAATAAATTGGAAACAGTGAAATTGGCTGAATGAAGTTCACTGGACAATACACATTTTTGGTAAAAATGCAGTACCTCAACTTTAAAATAAATCTGATTGAAATGTGTGCATTCATAATCACTAACACAAAGAATATTCAGAATCAAAATGAAAGTGCAGGTAGAAATGATGTACTCAAAATTTGAGACTCAAAACTTGGGAAGAACAAATCATGCTTATGGAACTCCTCGTTAGGCTTAGTTTGTTTCTACTTTTTAAAAATAGCACCATTTAACTGTTTCCAATTTATTTGATGTTGGATTCATTAGCATAATTTTCATTAGGATGATTATTTTTGTGAATAATTTAGATATTTTATTTGTTGGTTGTTTCTTCAGAGAATACCAATTTTTATAAAATATTGCCATTGTAAGTTTCTTTGGTGCGATTATTTTAATCAAATACAGATTCTATGAGTTAAAATGTTCCAAGACAAATTATTTCATAATTTAATCTTCTCTTTATTTTTTAGTCAATAGAAACTGTAATGTTTGCAAGCAATTTCACCCATTCTTATTTTACTGTTGATGTTATTATTTGTCCCAAATCTGATTTTTTTCCAAGTCTTAAATTTGTAGATTGCAATGTTACCCAAAAGAGTGACAACCATATAAAATTTTTCATAATTAAAACAAATGGGAATATGTGACTGTTTTACTGTTTATAGGCAAGCTAAACTGGCAAAGTTTCAGAAGGCAATTTGGCTTCATCTATATAATGTAAAAAATAAAAATAAACACCAGAAATGTGATTTTTGGGAATCTCTCTATAGTTCTGATACATAAGTTGGTAAAAATGTACAGGAAATATTATCCTTAATAGCACAAATGCAGAAAGAAATTAGTATCTATCAGGCTCAGAAGAGAAAAATCGATTAGTCCATTTATCTCCTCTATGCTATTTAAGAAAGTAAAGGACTTGAGTTTTTTGAAACAGCTTTTGTTCACTGAAAAGCATATCTCTGATACTACTACATTGCTATGACACTGGAATTTATGGGTGTCATGTTCCCCACAGCAGCAACAAATATTTGTTTAATGTTTAGTATGTACTATTTATTTATACATATTTTCTCATGAGATCATCATCATAATGGCAACTGACACATACAACACCAAGATGTAAGGCATTCTTTAAAGCACTTTGTATCTACTGATTCATTTTATCATCTCCACAAAGAAACTAAGGCACAGAGATATTAGTTTAATTATCTAAGGTGATATAATTGGTGTATGGATTTAAACACAGGCAGTCTCTGAGTATAGAGGTATGCTCTCAACCACTTTGCTATGTTGTGTTAAAAAAAGGTCACACACCGTCTGGTGCGGTGGTTCATGCATGTAATCCCAGCACTTTGGGAGGCCGAGGTGGGCAGATCACCTGAGACTGGGAGTCTGAGACCAGCCTGGACAACATGGTGAAACCCCGTCTCTATGAAAAATACAAAAATTACACGTGCGTGGTGGCAGGTGCCTGTAATCCCAGGTACTCAGGAGGCTGAGGCAGGAGAATTGCTTGAACCCAGGAAGTGGAGATTGCGATGAGCCAAGATCATGACACTGCACTCCAGCCTGGGCAACAAGAGCAAAACTCCGTCTCAAAATAAAAAAAAGTCACACAACACAAGCATTGCCAGCAGTCTAGTAATCAAAGAAAAGAGTAACTACAATCTTCAAAGACTAACTTTATGCATTGGGAATAGGAAGGGATGAATATCACTTTTGTGATGTACTGAAATGTGGCAGGCCGAATACAAGTGTCCAAACTCTTGTGACTGGTAGACAGGTATGCCATTAGTTTCATTTAGGTGAAATATTAAGGCAAAATTACATAATAGATTTAGATTGTATCATTTTGTGACATTTTCTAACAAGTAATAACTATTTCTTTTGATCTATTCTACTGTAATTTTAGATATTCTTTAATAATGAAAAGATAATTGCATATAAACAATAATCTTAATGCTAAATTATGGAACTACAGCACCTTAGCAGGGGTGATATGGTAAAAATGAAAAACAGGAAGGAGGATGACTTATGTTTATTCAGTGTTGTATACCCAGCACCTAGCACAGTGTTGACAAAATGAAATAGCTGAAATCAAGGACATTCATTGGGAAAGGAGATATAAGACCCATATATTGAAGAAAGAAAGCTTTCTTGTCATCAAAAAAATTTCAGTGATACTAATTCCAAATGAAAATAGACAGATTTATCAGTGTCACCCCTGGCATATAGATTCTGGGTAAGAAACCAAAATTACTCTTAGGCTCATTGATCATAAGTTCAAATTAAAAAGTCCATCAAAGAAGAATTATTCAACATTGACCAATTGGGACTCTTAATGTTCATTTATTTTTTCTATGAAGTTCCACTTCTCTTTTAAAGTCATTCAACAACTATATCCAGTAATAAATCTGAAAGTATTTATTAGTCTGCATTCCATAAATCCCTAGGTCTATGAGGAAACTACAAATATAAAATTTTTTATCACTGTTGAATAATTTACATTTAACTGTTAAACATTTAGATAAAAATTTTCTAACATGGACTTAGTTTCCACTTCACAAGAAAAATATGGACTTAGTTTCCACTTCACAAGAAAAATATATATAAAATAATAATCTAGCCCAGAACATATTTTGTCCTTACATATTGACATAATTATACTCTCAGTAGCCTGTAAAGATATTCATAAAAATAAAGGAAAGGTCTTTGCTTTATAGACCTTAATTTATAATTTATAATAATTTCAAATAAATTAGAAATTAATCAGGTGCTTACCTTCTTTCTGATCTGCCTCCCATATCAATTTCTGCAGCCCAGGCCTAAGTCAGGCTTTAAGCTGTCCATATGAGCACAAATCTGGTTCTCAATGAAGCACAACACCTTTTTAATAACAGGAAAATCAGAGAAAACAGCTCCATGCAATCTGGCCTCTCAGCACCTTTTCAACGTCTTTCCTACGATCTGTGCCCCTCTTTTACTTCAGTTCAGCTATTCTGGCTGCCTTGCTCTTTCTCTAAGGTACAGGACTTTATATACCTCACAGATTTCCACAGTTGAACTTGTAGAAGCAGAGAGCGATAGGGTGGTTGCCAAGGACTGGGGGTGAGGAAAGGGGAAAGGGTGGTCAAATTATGCAAACTTTCAGTTCTAAGATGAATAAGTTCTGGGGATCTCATGTATAGCCTGGTGACTATATTTGATAATATTGTATCGTATACTTGCTATATCTTAAATGTTCTCACTATGTGCGCACACACACACACACACACACACACACACAATGGTAACTTCAGGAGGTGATGGATGAGTTCATTGATTGTGGTCATCATTTCACAACATACGTGTCTATCAAATTGCCGTATAGTATACTTTAAATCTGTCAAGTTTTTATTTTTCGATTATACCTCAATAAAGCAGACAAAAACAGAAGCTTGGGATCTGATGATTGGATGTCTATGTGTTTTAGAATCCAGTCACTGGTTTCCTATACCATGGTAGATTCACCTCTGCTTTACAGCACAGATGCCAACTTTCTGGTCACTAGTTATTTCTGTTTGCTCTCCAACCTGAATTTCTCAATTTTTTGACATTCCTGTCTACACTGCTCTGCCATGACCTTCAGGGGTTGCAGTGCACTTAGCCCCAGCTCCTGCTCCACATCCTCCTCTGCTTTACACTACAAGAATTCTCATGCACCTGTAGGTGATTTGGCTCAGCTTTGACACTCTGCTTCTTTCCATCAGTGGACTATTGATGTGTGTTTGGGAAGGCACTATAGCCTTTGGGATGTGGAGGAACAGTGATCACTTTGAGTTTTCCTTTCCCATCCTCACCTTATCCCATGTACACAGGGACAGCTCTGTGGAAAAGGACTGGTGAGTGGATGCAGATTTTATTTCTAGTTGGGATTCTAATTCATCATAGAAAAATCCCACATGCAACCATGAAGCATCCATTAAAGTTATGTCTGGATATTTCCTATCCAAACCTATGGCAGATTTGTTCTTTCTCTCACCACTCCTCACTGGCTGAGTCCAGTTATATGCCTTCTTTATTTCTGGATTTCAATTTACATTGGTTTCTTAACATCAACAATCTCTCATGATTTAAAAATTATGATTTTATTGCTTTGGCAGAATATTTTTGTTATACAGTGATGGTATTTGGGGAGTGTCTACCTTTTCACTGAAAGCAAAAATGCTCCATGGTAAAATTTTCATTTTCTCTTTTATGAATTCTCAGAGCAGTTTTGAAAAATGTGATTGCTATTAAAATTGGAAATAATTTTAATTCTATACATAAAACAATATTCCAGCATGTGTATGGTAGTAACTGAAAATACAGCAATGAGTCACTTGCTTTTCTTTTCAAAATGACTTTATATATTGTTAAATATGGTGACTTTAAGGTCACCTTTTTTAGAGTTTACCCATTTTGCTTTGTGGCACCCATTTAAGTATTAAGCAGCTATAATGTACTAAATAGTAGTTGTGAATTTTGCACACTTAGTTTTAAATCTTTAAATCACATTATAGATGTGGACTAACATTTGTGGAAGTTGCCACCAGATGGCAATTCTAACTGGAAAACATCTGTAGTAGCTAATTATGGCTCCTCAATATCATGGGGTAAAAAAATCATTATAGCTCCAGGAAAATAAACACCTTTTTAAAACACAACAAATCATTAATAAATTGTCTTTTATTAGAGGAATGTAAACTTGAAAATACCACATAAATAAGAATTAAAATATATTTATTTGTATATTATCCTGATTGTAAAATTATTTAAAGAGACAGAAAAAATACATGTGAATGATTAAGAGGAGAAAACTAATTACAGAAGAAGTCAGAGAAAAGTAAATTAGATGGTCATGAGGTTAAATCACAAAATATATGAAATGAGTTACTGTGATCTTTTTACATAATGAGAAACAATTTTAACTCTGAGCTTCCTGGTTTTCCAGCTGTGTTGGCATGGTTTATAACTACAGTTAGAGTCGTAGAACTAACAAACTACAGATTAGGTAATAGGGAAATTATTTAAATTGCTGGTGATTTGTTTCCTGTAATATGTGATTCTTAAAATTTTCACTTTAAGTCACTGAGTCTTTTGCTTTATCTTGCATTAGTTCCATACAACTATTGTTTGATCAATGACTCATTGATGAGTATTGTCCGAGACAAGCTTCATTAATTCTGTAAACACTTGTGACTCCCTAGAGTAGAAAGTCATTGGAGTATCAACTCTCTGACCTCAGGCCTCACCAGCAAAGGGTTGACTATCCATAGACAATTCATCTCATGAGTTCTCAAAACAGATCATCAGCTGTGTTCTTTTCTGCACTCTTTCCACCCTCCCGATGCTTCCATTACATCTGCTTGAAGGCATCTAAGCCATTCTCAATGGCATAGGATTAACACAAGAGTACCAATGATCACATAAGTATTGTATCTCCATGTTTTCCCAAAATTTGAAGTAATTAATCTGTCTGCAGTTGGCCTACAAGTGAAAAAACAATGCCATCTGTCTACATTCTACCACACACTCTGTCACCTCAGAGACTCAAGATTTCTCCTCACAGCACTTTGTGGTTTTACCCAAACCCCTTCAGGCTCTTTTTGCAACCTCTCTTCCTTGGGTTTCAAACTTGAGAACATAGAGTTTGATGAGGTCAAAAATCACATTTTTCATCCTCTATATCCACTCTTCACCTACACACATCAAGAATTTTCACAAAAATATCCTCTTTCACCACCAAACCTAAACATATCTTACAAACCAATTGATACAAATTAATTCATCAAACCCTCCAACTCTTCCAGGTAATCAGAAACATCTTGACAGTAAAATTTCCTCTAGAATAATCTGGGATACTATGCTTGCCTTAATTTTGAAAGTCCAAATACCAGGTTTTTTTGTTGGTTCTTGGAATTGTTCTTAAAAATATTTCTTCTAACCTAGTATGGAACTTATCACACTCTGTCTTTCATTCTGAATTTACCTTTCAGATCAATCTGATTAATGCTCTTACGCCAGAACTCCTATTGTGCTATCAATGAAGATTTACTTCTAAGGTTGGTTCTCAATACATTTTGGGTTCACTTAACTCAGCTACACAACTCTTAAAACTACACTGCTATTCTGTTATCAGAAAAAGCTCTTATACTCAATTCCTTTTTTAAGCAACATTCCTCTGTGACTGATTCAAAATAGCTTATGCTAGCTTGTGATACAAAAAGCAATGATTGTAAACCAATATATAAAGACAGATTTCCATGTAAGTACGTTGTGGAACTAGTTACCTTCTTTACAAGCTTAACAAAATGCCTCACATATACACCTGGAAAAGCATAATGTGTTTCCTATTGGTCATTATGCATCATTCTCAAACACAGCATGCAAATACACAGCATTCCTGGGAGCTAATGAAAGTGAGTTCATGAGGGGGTTTTGTGTATTGCTTATTTCTATACTTTAAGAAACGCTAAGACTATCACTGCTTTTTATTGTGAGAAGTCTGTACAAGAAATCACTATTCTTTATTTTATCTTTTGACAAACTTAAGCCTTTAATAGCAAATCATAGTTTTTCAAGTTTTATTATGGCAAAATCAGCTTTGTCTCTTTCTTTTTCCTTCAAAATTTTAAGATGATAAAATGAGCATAGTGCTATTTAGGCAGTGAAGAAATAAACATTATGTTGAGCTGCACCCTGAAGATATTTCTTTTGTATTGTAATGCTTTTTATCCACAGATGTTAGTTGAAAATTGATATAATGGTGTTTCTCGTAAGTCTAGTAAGTCTACCAGAAACAAAACAAAACAAAAAACATTTAAAAAGTAGATTAGATATAATTGTATGTGATAAATGAGCCTGGTGGAATTGTACTAAAAACCCGTAGGGAATAATTATCTATCAGTGACACCTGCAGAGGAATTATAAGCAGCTGCAGAATTTGATTTTTGAACAAGAAAATAGAGAAAATTACTGCAAGATTGGTACTAAACATTGAGAAGTTAGACAACAGAATAAAATATAGAAGGAGAAAGGAAGACTTAAAAAGGATTTTAATCCAGAGATAAATTGTAACATGATTAGAAATTTATTTTTTCATTATTATGGAAAAATGTACAGGGCCAATTAGTGGAGAGTTAAGAAAAACATTCAGATTGAATTTCACACCCAACATGTGACTCACATTTAGGAATGTAGAAGTGTCTAAATTTAGAAACTGGGTTGTTAGGCACCATGGTATAATAAAAAGCATGTGAGCTCTGCAGACATAGATGCCTCCATTACCTGCTGTGTCTTCTACAAGATGTATGGTCTTTGAAAGTTACTTGATAGTTCTGATTATTTGTTTACCCAATCCTGCAAATGAACAAATGAATTTGCATTGGTCTTATGCCTTGTAAACCTTGATGCATTGTAGGTAACTAGAGCAAGTGATTTCCCATTTTTCCCCCCTTTTTACTAATTTTGTAATTTCACAAAGCTTAATCAAGTGTATGGTGTATTCAATTCTTATTATTCATAGTACTTAGGTTCTATAAAATTGCCATGAAAATGAATTAGGGAATACTAAACCCTTACTCCTATGGGAAAGATAGACGTAGGTTCCTGTAAGCCTCTGGTCACATTTTCATCAACTGATCAACACATATTTGTTTCTGTTTAGACACCTTATGAATATATATTATGGAGTTATTATCATTGAATCCATAGCCAGCAGCACTATCACTCTTGCCCAAACAAAGCTGTTTAACACATGTATTTTCTCTGTAGGGCACATCACAGCCTTCTTGTATTTGGGAACACTAGACAGCATTTCAGCACTATACTTTGGGGACATTGTAAAAAGACAAATCACCAATGAAAAGCACAGAAATGAGAAAAATGTGGCCCCAAGTGTGCTATAGTAAATGCACTTGCTTATAACACGAGAGCCGAAACAAGAGGCAGAACACGACCTTGTCTATCCTTAGCTGGGCATGTGCTCACTGGGTGACTCACGTTTTCACAGCTTAGTCCATGCAATGGTCTGAATGTTTGTGTTCCCCCCAAATTCCAAAATTTACATCTTGGACCAGGTAAGGATAATACTATAAAGCAGGACCTCACCAGATGCTAAATGTGCTGGCACCTTGAGCTTTACCTTACCAGCATCCAGAACTGTGAAAGGAAAGAAATTCTGCTTGCAAGCTATCCAGTTTATGACATTTTGTTATAGAAGTCTGAATGGACTAAGGCACACATATCCTCCAATGACCAGAAAATTGCTGTAAGTATTCATTTTGGGGTTACAATAAATTTAAGCAAGTAGGAAAATCCACACACATATAATCTGTGAATAATGAGACTAGCACTAAAGACTTAAACTACATTAATGAATAAAACATAGTGTCTGTTGTCAATAAATTTATTCATATACCGTATTTTTCTCAATTTATTCATATACTATACATGTATGTTTTTCTCAAATGAGAAAACCATAAAGAGAAAAAAAGGAAAGCATTTGGCACTCTCGTTTTTAGATAGACAGTTAGATAGATGATAGATAGATAGATGATAGATAGATAGATAGATAGATAGATAGATAGATAGATAGATAGATTCATTCGTTTATATTATTGTTGAAGGTCTCCGAGCTGAAAATGGGCTCAGTCTCATCAAAACACAGAGAGCCTATAGTATGCAGACTTTCAAGTATATGGTGATTATCACTTTAATTGAGAATAATGGTTGGAACATTCAGAAATGTTCTGAAATCAGTCTTACTAAATGAGAGTAATTTAAGAAAGTTTTAATACTGTCAATTGCAGAAAAATAATTGAAAATTAAATTACATCCACAAGAAAACATGGAATCCCTACTGAGACACTAACATTGGGAAAATTAGCATGTCGAAACAGAGACAAAAAGAATAAATTATTTCCTCTCTGTAGGAAGTGAAAACCCTCTGGTTTTGGATTGTATGCTGAGTGTAACTTGGAATATTCCTGGTGTAAGCGCATCCCATGAGACCATTATGGGATACACTGTTGTCCTGAACCACTGTGTGTGCCACTCTTCTTGAAACTATCTTGCCTGAGTCATTCTCTAATATTTTTCTACAATGGAATCATTTAGAATAATTTGATTGCTAAGGAAATTAACCTGTTCAGTGGTTCTTTACATAAGCAACCTCTGTAGAGCAGTGTCTTAGTGAAGTGGGTAAAAGTTTGGTAGCTCCACTACTGAGGGTCCCTATACTTAAAAGAAGAAGAAGAGAAACAAAGTTTCAGCATCCCCTTCCTACCTCCCTCAGTCTGCTTAAATTCCTTCGTCAGTGCTGTAATGAAACAACTCATATACCTCCTCTGTTGCACTGTTTTTTCTCTATACTGTACTTCACTGTCTATTGTCCACTTGTCTACTTTCCCATATATTGAGATGGTGTTTTATTCATTGATGTAGTTTAAGCCTTTAGCACTGTGTTCAATATATTAAAAGTTCTCAAAGACATTTGTTAAATGAAGGTGGGATGAGATCTAAAAAGAATCAGAGATAGGACGGGAGATGAAAAGACATGAATCCTTCTGCAGCAATAGTCTGAGAGAATCTCATGGCTGTCATATAGAGGGAAGAGAGCATCTGTTTCCGTGGATGTTGTAAAGTTGGCCTGCCCTCCTTTCCATCTGCCCTTCAGTGACACCATCTTTAAGCAATTTTTATTCAGAATCAGCATGACTTCTGCATCATTATATTTATATGAAATCTGGTTTCTGAAATATCTGTTTTTATTCCCTTTCCTTGATAGAGGGACAAATGCTAAAGGTGATGAATTTTACTAGACTCATGGCCTGATCATTATCACTAGTTTTACTGAAATCCAATAGGCCAAAATAGATACTTTTCTCAGCCAGTTGTCCCTGCTCTACAGGGATTGCTTAGGTAAAGAACCACTGAACAGGTTAATTCCCTTAGCAATCAAATCATTCTAGATGATTCCATTGTAGAAAAATATCAGAGACTGACTCAGGCAAGATCATTTCAAGAAGAGTAGCATACAACAGTTCAGGAGAACAGTGCATCCCATAATGGTCTCCTGGGATGTGGCTACACCAGAAATATTTTAACATGCTCCTCAGCCTACAATCTAAGACATTAGTACATAGATTTCTTTTGTTCTAAAAGATAAAGACAAGCTCCTTTCTTTTTCTCTTTCTTTTATGAAGAGGAGATTCACATTTCTATAAAGATCTCGTATATTGGACAAAAGAAATAGTTGCTCATATTTTTTATAGAAAACACACTACAACTTCTCTTTTTTACTGTAGAAACTTTAATCAAAAGTTTTATTGAGATGTTGAAAATAAGTATAAAATTTCTGTAAAGACCTTTTTTTCATTAACTTCAATCCACTTAACAGAATAAATTATCATCTCATCTAAACAAAATAAAATAATTAAAAATTTTATGATCATGTAATTGCTCATGGTACAAATGAAATTAAGTCTCTACTGAAAGTCAAATATTAGAGTGGCTTAAACACTTCATCCCAAGGATAAAATGGACACATCTGATTTATGCTGCTGTTCATAACAAATATATTTCTAACTATGGTGTTTTACATGATAATTTTCAAACTATATTTATGGATAAATTTTGGGTCACTTGGTAAAAAGAATTATACTCTGTTAAGTTTCTTTGTATTGGAAATGGAAAGAGCTTTTTTTTTATGTCTAAGAAATAAGAGACAAGCTAAAAGAAAAGAAAGAGAGAAAACAACTAGGGGAAAAAAGGAAGAGGAGATTGACTAGGATGCTTGATAGCCAGTGATGGTGAGAACTCTCAGCTGGTTGTGAAGCTGAAAGTACTTTTAGACACAGAAACTGTACCTTTAAGTTGTTCACTCTGCAGTGTAGAAGAATACTATTCACCTGGACACCAATTGCTTTTCTGCTGAATTCTATGAACGTGGTGTGTGACTGCATTCGTGTATGCATTTAGTGTAGCGCTAAAACAAGACAAATGTGGAACGTTTCCAAACGGATTATTAAGGAGTTAAACACCCTGAATATTATCCAGCATATTCAATCTCAATATTATTTAAAAAAGATTTATATCACAGTAAATTATTAACAATATGCAACTTAAATTGACAGTTAAATGCCTCATGTCACTCCTTCACGATTTCTAGTTAATCCAAATATTTACATATATATCATACACAAACACTTTCACCTAAACACACACACATACGCACACTTTTGAAGTTACAAATTTCCTTCTAAACTCTTCTTTAGATGTATTTTAGATAATTTTATTATTTTATTCAGTTTAAATATTTTACAATTCCTCTAATGATCATTTTTTGACTCATATTCCACATGAATATGAGTCATATTCCACATGAATATGAGTCATATTTGAGGATTCCCAAATTACTCTGTATTTCTGATTACTAATTAAATTTCCTTGCATCGTTTTATTCCTGTTTCATTTTTTCACCCTTGTATTATGGCACAGAAGATGACCCATGTGAAAGTTTGTGTGCTTTTGAATAAAAAATACAGTGTATTGTGTTGTGCTGAGTGTAATGTTCTGTAATGATCAATTAGGTGAAATTGGTTAAGATGGGCCAGCGGTGGAAGTTGGTCTGGATGGGATGGGATTGAAAAGGAGTATAAGGAAAATTTATGAGGTAAAAAATGCTCTATATCTTGATGGTGATGTATTTTATCTCAGTGAATTATATTTCAGTGCAGGGATTTAAAACAAAAACCAAATCACCCTCCAGCTACTGCTTCATTTTTTGGTAATTCTTAATATGAAACACTGCAAAATACTTGTCCACACTCATTGTTTTTACTTTCTCTTTTCTTGTGCTTTCTAATATTGCCATAAATCAGATTTTTACCTCCACCACAACACTGTACTACTTCAAGTCACCAAAGACTTCTATATTAATCTCCTGGTATGAAAAACTTAACACTTACTCATTGTCTCTCAGCTTCAAGCTCTTCCCCGCCCGCCGCCGTCCCCACCCCCCCGCCGGGCCGCGCCCCCCCCCCCCCCCCCCCCCCGCCCCCCCCCCCCCCCCCCGCCACGCCCCCGGGCGCCGCAGCGCTGGACGCTGAGAGACAATGAGGCAGTGTTAAGTTTTTCATACCAGGAGATTAATATAGAAGTCTTTGGTGACTTGAAGTAGTACAGTGT